>BTPG01000002.1:179970126-180127626 GCA_036245525.1 Semisulcospira habei | reverse complement strand
CCCCTGCGATTACAGAGTCTCGTGAGAATACGAGGCCTGTGGGTTATGTGCAGACATTATTATTCTGTGTTTATACCATTGGCATTTTGCCCTGTGAAGGCAGTAAGTCCATACTTGTGAAAAGCGAGGTTTATGTTGTAATACAATGAAATCCGCTTTTCGCAAAGATTGGACTTGCTGTCTTTTGCCTTCACGGGGCAGTAGCGCGTTTTGATAGCAATCTATGAGGAGTGGCCTGTTGCGGCATTAACTCATTCGCGGCAAGCCGCATCCGGATGCGCGGCATAAGCCGCGCATCCGGATGCGGCTGGCCACGAATGTGTTAAGTTAACCCGTTCAGTGTGAACGCAAATTGTGTTTCTGTGTTCTCCGTTGATTCAGCCAAAGCTGTCCTAGAAACATGGATTGAAATTGGTGTCAGCAGTTTTGGGGCTCATGAGGATCTATACGCTCTTGCAGTTGGGTGGTGTTCAGACGTTCTCGGCACTGAACGGGTTAAAATAACGTTTTACTGCTCAAGTTCATGTCCGCGCCGTCTTCATATCTACGGTACTAAGCTGAGAATTCATCGCGATCAAAAATCCCTCCCACGGTCAACAGCAGGAGAACGACTGTGACAGCTCAGCGTTACGCGGAGTGCTTGATTATCCTGGCTTCATTACACTTTTCAGCCGAATTAAGAACTTGAACAAAATGAGGACAGTTAACCCATAACATCCTGTGGTTGATTTTGTCAAATTTGCTTATTGTCCTATTTAGGCTACATTACAGATTAGGAAATAGATCAACTGTTTTAGTTCAAGGGTGGTGCCAGAATAGCTTGGCGCCTCAGGCGCCAAGCTATTCTGGCACCACCCTTGAACTACCAATAAATTTTATTTCAAGCAATGGGTGTTTCAGGATGAAAAGGGTTAATGTCCTTAATCCGTATGTGCACAACGTAAAAGATGTTATTAGGAGTTATACGCTTGACTTAAACCTTTTGTTGGATTCATTTATATTTGTGTTCCGTAGTCAGCTCATACGTTCGTGTTAATGTTAACCCTTTGGCTGTTGGTAGCGTGTTTGGTCGAGGTGGTTCCTGCAGGAGTCACCTAGTCGACCAAACACGCTACCGACAGCCAAAGGGTTAACATGGTGAAGGCCGTTGAAATATTTTTGAAAGCGATCTGATCCATGACGGGTTTCGTTTGCTAAAATCCACCGATACAATGGGTTCTCATTGTTGTCCTGCCTCAACTAAGGCTTTTCTACCCATTTTTTAATAAATCCATGTCAGTAGGCACACGGAATCCATGTCAGTAGGCACACGGAATCCATGTCAGTAGGCACACGGAATCCATGTCAGTAGGCACACGGAATCCATGTCAGTAGGCACACGGAATCCATGTCAGTGGGCACACGGAATCCAGGTCAGTGGGCACACGGAATCCAGGTCAGTGGGGACACGGAATCCAGGTCAGTGGGCACACGGAATCCAGGTCAGTGGGCACACGGAATCCAGGTCAGTGGGCACACGTAATCCAGGTCAGCAGGCACACGTAATCCATGTCAGTAGGCACACGGAATCCATGTCAGTAGGCACACGGAATCCATGTCAGTAGGCACACGGAATCCATGTCAGTAGGCACACGGAATCCATGTCAGTAGGCACACGGAATCCATGTCCGTAGGTACACGGAACAGAGTTTTCCACTGCATCTTGTGCGTAACGGGGGAACTCTCCGTACAAAGGACAAGAGGAGCAGAACAGTTTTTATTTTACGACAATCAGACTAAGTCAGTTACGTGAATCCTTTTGTCCAGCGATATTATAAGACAAACTAAGAACATTTACAAAGACGATACTGCAAACTTTTAACTCATTCGCGGCCAGACGCATTCGGATGCGGCTGGCCGCGAATGAGTTAAGCTTTTATTGCCTGGAGCAGGATCCTTTAATCCATATCATTTGGAATACACCAGTGTGTGAAATAAGTTTCACTAAAATAGTTCAAGGGTAGTGCCAGAGTAGCTTGGCGCCTTTAGGCGCCAAGCAGGCTATTCTGGCACCACCCTTGAACTAAAGCCATTCGGGTCTATATCCTTATCTGAAAGTACTATAATGTAGCTTGCATATGGCAGTGTACAAATTTGAAGCTTTTAGCCTCAGTATGATACTGGGTTAAGGTTTTATTGCCGGCCTGGAGCAGGACCCGTTTACGCTAGGAAAACTGTAGAGTGCGTTATGGGGTTGTATAACGCAAAGTTGTGGAGGGCAGGCCTCCTTATTAAAGGACTCCTTTCCCTTTGTAGTTGGGCTAACACGTGTATAGACATAAGTTAAAGATCTGAGTCATATCATTCCTCCACCCACCCAGTTGACTTACATTATAGTCGGAGCACCTTATGATCTCCCCATCCTGGCGAAAAGAAAGAGGCAAATGCATTTAACCCCTTCACTGCCGAGAAAAAAGTGAAGACGATCCAACTGCAAGAGACATAGATCCTCATGAGCCCCCGCGACTGAAACGAATAGGTATCCATTTTTCTTGGACGGGGTTGGCTTTTGGTCGTTGAATGAACCAAGATTTCAGAAACAAAAATGTATGTACAGCGGAACATAGGCGTCAGGTGACGCCTGCAAACTTTGGGAAATGCGGCCGTGAGGTCGTTTGTTTTGATTTAGACGTTTTGTATTAAACCATATACGACGATTCCTACCGGAGTCATATCGACAAAAAGAGCTATTGACAGCCATTGGTCGGTTAACTCATTCTGCCCGCGACACACCACATCAAGATTATGGCTCGACCATGACAGTTCAAGGGTGGGGGCAGAATAGCTTGGCGCCTATAGGCGCCAAACTATTCTGCCACCACCTTTGAACTATCATGGTCGATCTGTCTCCTGAATAATAATGCAGTCCTTAGAGGATAACTTCAAAATGTGGGTATTTCGCACCTCGGGCACAATGAGTTAAACAATTTTTGTAAACTTTATATCCTCGAGCTTTGAACTATCTCATCCACTACCCTTTTC
The DNA here is from genome assembly GCA_036245525.1 of Semisulcospira habei. Taxonomy (NCBI): domain Eukaryota; kingdom Metazoa; phylum Mollusca; class Gastropoda; family Semisulcospiridae; genus Semisulcospira; species Semisulcospira habei. The sequence goes on along the minus strand of BTPG01000002.1, from coordinate 180,124,605 downwards.
TACCGGTTCAGTAAATCCTATTTACGTCACTATTGCACATGAACTGACGGGGGACTATCTCATCCACTACCCTTTTCTACCGGTTCAGTAATTCCTATTTACGTCACTCTTGCACATGAACTGACGGGGAACAGGCAAGGGGTTAAACAGAAACCGCACAGATGGATACACATGGTTACAACAATGTGAAAACACATGTAATATACTAGGCAGTAGGTTGGCGCTGCTCCGTCGCGGCCACGCCTTCTCCAGAGAAAACAACTCATTTTTTGGTGTTACAATATAGTTATTTCAAAATGAAATATTAAATCTTTTAATTACTGGACTCAAGTTCTAATAGGGGTTTGTGTGCAAGAGGAGTAGATCATCATGAGCCCCCGCAGATGCGGGGGCTCATGAGGATCTACGCCTCTTGCAGGTAAGTGGTGTTCGGCGATAGTTTGTGCTACGCAAGACCATTATAACTCATAAACGATGCAAACTGGGAAAGGAAAGTTAAAACCGGAAGCCCCTGTCAGTGGGGTCGCAGTTTAGAGTTTGAAAGTTGTTTGCCTCTCAGCATTTTACCATCTCTACGAACACCATCCGGTTGCAGAGGCAAATACAGACCACCTTTCGTCCGTTATGATTCTATTTAGCGCCAGGTCGGGTGGGGGTTCAAGGGAGATGACCCGTCACAATTCTCAGTCATTTATTTCATACAAGACTTCCGGTGACGTCACAACAACATGGCGGTCAGATAGCGGCTGCGGTTTGCCGCGGTGGCTTGAGAGGGGGAGCGGATATTTAGACAGGCGATGTGGCGGCCTTTCCTTGGTAATTACCGCGCGCAAATTGTGTTTACTTTCCACAAATCAGATTGTATGTAGACCAGCGGATTCTTCGGGTCTCTGCTTCACTTTCCCAATTCTGTCTTCACTCGCAGTCACTGGGGCAGTCTCGCTGGAAAGTTATTGCACGCATTGTTCAGTGGAGAACGGCTCTGTTGAAGACCCGGCTCTTCGCCAAATACCAGACACATGCCGTGATCTATGATTTTGGGCTTCACATCTTGCGATCGTAAGGTCTAAAATTACAGACCAGCACATAAAGAACCATAAGGTTCAAAATGACAAAAACCAGACACAAAATATTAGCCATTTTTAATATTTTATATTTTTTATTTGTATTTATTTATTTATTTATTTATTTTAATTTTATTTTTTTATTTTTTTATTATTATTTTTTAAACATTTACTGTATCTTTTTATTCTTTACGTCCGCTTTTTTGGCCGCACCGTCAATATGTTTGAAAACAAAAAAGTTCCTGGAGGGAGATGTCGGCTGCCTTGGACGGAGAATGCGTGTAGTCTCCACAAAGCAGCGCCTCTCGACCTACCTAACGTCCCAGCGCACTACAGTAGGAGATGGATCGACCATGAAAATTCAAAGTACGCGCCAAGCTCATTGGGCACTGCCCTTGTATTATCAAAGTCGATCTATCTCCTGCAACTGGAACATAGGCGTCAGGTGACGCCTGCAAACTTTGGGAAATGCGGCCGTGAGGTCGTTTGTTTTGATTTAGACGTTTTGTATTAAACCATATACGACGATTCCTACCGGAGTCATATCGACAAAAAGAGCTATTGACAGACATTGGTCGGTTAACTCATTCTGCCCGCGACACACCACATCAAGATTATGGCTCGACCATGACAGTTCAAGGGTGGGGGCAGAATAGCTTGGCGCCTATAGGCGCCAAACTATTCTGCCACCACCTTTGAACTATCATGGTCGATCTGTCTCCTGAATAATAATGCAGTCCTTAGAGGATAACTTCAAAATGTGGGTATTTCGTACCTTGGGCACAATGAGTTAAACAATTTTTGTGAACTTTCATATCCTCGAGCTTTGAACTATCTCATCCTCTACCCTTTTCTACCGGTTCAGTAATTCCTATTTACGTCACTCTTGCACATGAACTGACGGGGGACAATTTTTTCCCCCAACCGTTTAAACCTGACTATTTAATTTTGTTTTAATTATTTTTTTTGTACATGTGTGGCAGTCGACCATAAATGGACCGGATGCTTCAGGTGTCATTGTAACACGTGCATGCACCTATTTATAAAAGTTTCAAAACGGTCCCCACGTTTTGAATTCATACCGGAACTTGAAAAGCTGAACGTGTGCTATGCTTATTTTTTAAGTCCAGCGGGATAGATCCTTAGGAATCTAAAATATATGTATCACAGATCAGCTTACATCTTTTAAAGACCTAAGTAGGTCAATTTCTTTTGTAGTGGCGCGCCTACCCCGGGGCAAGCAGCCCAACCTTTACATGTAAAAAAATAAAGACACAAAAACGTGATTACCTACCCCTTAGTTACAGAAACGTTTGCCTTGAGAAATGAGCGGACAAACACATTAAAAGAGACTAACTTTCCTTCCTTGTGTCTTCTTCACTCCTCTTTCCCTTTGGACATCACTGTCACCAATCTGAACTCCAAACCTCCCTTCATAAGAGGAACAGAACGGAGTCAAATTCAGCCAATACATACTTACTAGCAAAGTGGCATAGACAGTTGTTCAGTCTCAACAAAGACTAGGGATAAATGAATGGTGGATAAATGGAGTTTTCAAGGGAAAACACACACACACACACTAAAACTAAGAACTAAGACAGACACAAGAGGCATAGATTCTCATGAGCTCCTGCGGAGCAGGGGCTCATGAGAATCTATGTCTCTTGGAGATGTTCTGAACTGCGTGGTGAACAATTTCTAGGCATCATTTTCGCGGGCGATTAGCGACAAAACAGGGGCCCTGTTAGCATTGCCTGGTTAAAGTTTTTTCTCTCGACCGGAAAAATGAAAGGTTTGATGTTTTGGAGATGGCTTTGATGTAAAGACAAGATGCAAGAAATGGCCAAGTTTGTAGTTATACTTTTTTAACATCCTCCTCCCTTGAAGAAGTCGGGATGTGGCTAGTGTATGACTCTTCCACCCCCAACATCAAACACGGTAGAAGCTAAGGAATCAATATATCTCAAGTGAAGGGTAGTGCTTGATAAAACTTAATTAAAACGTCAAGTTAGTAAGGCATTACTCTGGTGCTGTCACTGGCAAAAAGGTCCATCTATCGCGACTTCTTTATTGGTGAGCTTTGAGCCTGACTTCCGAAGCTAAGATACATCACAGATAATTACTTCACATATTTATATATAGCTTTAAAATGAGTTTGTTCTTCTTCAAAAATTTGTAACCATTGTAACCAATTGTTAGCTTTGAAACACTTGGCGCTGGAAGTCAGAGAGATTGTTATGACATAAGCCAGATGACTGTGGCAGTGAAAGGGGTTTTGAAGTGATGATCTCAGTGTCTTTTATGAGTCATGTTGAGAGTTGGTTTGATGCGCGAATTAGAGGCTATTTTCGCGCACTGTTGTGGTCTGACCTGCTAGGATGTTTGTTCTCAGCCAAAAAGCATTTACATTCATTTCCAAGCCTCGGCTCACGCTTACATTTTGCTGATGAACGAACGCACACTGCTGCCGCTGAATAAAGCGTTTAACCCTTTGGCTGTCGGTAGTGGTTTTTGTCGAGGTGATTCCTTTAGGAATCACCTCGACAAAAACCGCTATCGACAGCCAAACTGTTAACTACTTTGTGTTTGGGGGACTACAGACAATCTGCTGATATATTGCAAAAGCCAGTATGTGGTTTTTATGAAAATCGAGATTTTGCACTATTATACAATGAAAATCTCGCTTTTCTCAAAACCGGAATGCTGTCTTTTGCCACATAACGACAAAGATACCGATCGGCGGAAAAGACGCGTGACACTGACTGCTCCTGACGATAACACGGGCGTTTTTTGCCGAATGACATCGTCAGTAGCAGTCAAGGGGTTAAGGTGTAAATCAAAGACCAGCGTACATTTTGTGCTGATGTGGATCTTCTTCATATCTTTTCTGAAAAAAAACCCAAACAATCTTCTGCGTACACTACGTTTTACGTGGTATTACCCCCCCCCCCCCCCCCCCCCCACACACACACACCCCTCCCCCCCCCCCCACAACCCCTCCCCCCCCAAAAAAAAAAAAAAAAAAAAAAAAAAAAGTAAGAAAAACCAAAACCAAAACAAAACCGTAATCAACTTCATTGCAGTGCGTTTTACATGGGCTATTCCTGTAGGCTTTGGTGTAGAGATAATGTTGGTGGGGATGATCGTGTGGTGGTATGCGCCGTGTTAGTAATTGTGGTTGTCATTCATTCATTCATTCATTTATTCGTTACTTCGTTCCTTCGTTTCGTTGAATATTAATAGCTTTTAGCAGATGAATTGTGATCTTCCTTGACAATCGAATCTCTGGTCTACACACAAACGACCCCCCCCCCCCTCCTCCCCTTGCCACATCCCCCTTCTTTCGCATACACCCCCGCCCCCTCCGTATCCCCCCCCCCCACTCCACTCGTCAATCTACACCCCTCCCCCCTCCCCATCTTTTCACATTTCCGCTTTCAATTTCCCCCCCCCCCCCCTCCGCCCTCCCCCCCTCCTCGCCACTCTCCACCCCTGCCCACCGAAGTTCTACATTTGTTCACATGGACCTTTGATCCCCGCTAGTCCGATTCACAGTTAGGTTCGATCTGTCTTCACATTCGCAGACCTCACTGAGCATCGCACACCAATTATTTATTCTCATCCCTCCCCCACAACACTCTTCCAGCCCTCCCCCTCAACACTCTTCTGCAAGAGACATAGATTCTCATCAGCCCATGCGTTCGCAGGGGCTCATGAAAATCTATGCCTCTTGCTGGCAGTGGTCGGTCATATTTACTTCTGTGTTATCTTCAGATGGAGGGAATTTCCAAGGATTAAGATTGTGTGTGTAATCGGACGAGTCATAGCAGATACATTTGTATGCGGTGGGTCTGGCACGTAGGTATAGTCTACATTGGGACTCTATGCAAACCCACAGGCACTTGATATACATTTTTGAAATAATGGAAAGGGTTAGGGGAAGGGGGTGGGGGGTGGAAGGAAGGAAGGGCATGAGGGAGAGGGTGGGGCGAAGGGGCGGAGCAGTTGTTGTTAAGATGGCTTTTCTCGAACACACAAAATGCCTAACCCAACATAGAATGTCAATGAGGCCGGCACCGAAAAGCAAAACGTAAAGTCCTTTTTTTTTGTCCTATTTAATCTTCTATTCCGTTTTATAAACTAAGCGTTAAAAAAATGATTTAAAAAAGGAAAACGTTTAGAATACATTTCAAGGAATAACATTGCAATGCCGGAATCAATGTATGAATTGATTATTTATGCATGCTTATGTTAACCCATTTAGCCCCGACGCACTACAACGGGAAATGGATCGACCATGATATTTCAAGGGTAGTGCCATATTAGCTTTGCGCCAAGTTTATCTGGCACTACCCTTGAATTATCACCTTCGAACCATCCCTTGGAACTGACACATAGTTGTGAATGACACTTTCAAAATTAGGACTGAAAATACAGCCATGGGATTATATGGGTTAAATATAGTGATTGATGCTGCTGCTACTGCTGCTGCTGATTATAATGATGACGATGATAATAATGATGATGTCGATGATGCTGATCATTGTGATCAGATCATGATTTAGTGGATGATGTGTTGATGAGAGAGCAAGAAGTTTAGTAGTAAGCGGGGATGGAATTGTCTCGATCTTCAAATTCTTCAAATAGTGACAAATGACGGTTTATCCGCACCCCACGCCTCTCCCCTCCCCGCCCCACCCCCTCCCCTAACCCCACCACACCCCTCCTCCCACCCGCCATCAAAGATTGAATCTGATTCACTTTCTATCGCCTGTGTGTAATACCGTTGTGCAAACTCCATCTGGGTCTGATTGAAAGGGTTTGACTGACTAGAATTTGTTCAGGTGCTGGGGCAGCGCAGGTGAGATGCGTGTATGTCTATCTTAAATGAACGTGTACCTTCAGTATTTCACAAATCTTTCATCTGCAAGAGGCGTAGATTCTCATGAGCCCCTGCGATGCAGGGGCTCATGAGAATCCACGCCTCTTGCGGGAGACGCTGGCTACCATGTTACTTTCAAAGAGTGAGCAGGTCACTGGGAGTGTCGACGATTTTGAAAGTGGGGGTTCCTAGTTTGCACCTGGGATATACATTTAAAAAGCTCAACTTAGTCGCGAGGTGAAAACCCGTAAACCTCCCCAGCTTTCGAATTCAGGTACATATGATTCAGGGTGATCTGTATTAGAAAATCATTACAAAAATAGTTATGTCCAAATCCGGAAAAAAAATGGTGAACAAAAAGGCATGTAAGTTCCAAATTGTGCACTTGTTTGTATATCTCTTCTATTTAGAAAATATTTTTTTAACCCGATATACATGTATTAATATATTGTGTTTTAACTGTCTTTTCTAAACGTGTTTCTTTCTTCGATGGATTCTTTTCTGCGTGTTTTGTTGGATGCTAAATCTTTGCCCTATTGCATCAGTTACAGCCTACTTCATAAATCCTACAATTTATGACTATGTATCCTACAATGAATGAATAAACGAAACTTTAGTGCAGGAGTGCATCAGTAAAGGTATTAACATAGTCTACAGAGCTACAAGCACCTTGTGAATCTGATGAGGATCTGTGCCATATTTACCACAAAAAAAAAGAGATCGCTGAAAACATCACCAACGTTTTTGCTAGCCACAGGTTAGTGCTTGATTACTGTTGTGAGTTGCCTAGTTAATCAGGCACTACTTTCAGACCAGCCATCTTCTGCGACTCATTCTGATTGTGTCAACAAGTGTGCTGGTCTGTGATTTGGACATATGGGCTCTAGAGCGGTATGGTCCAAAATCACAGATCATCACACAATTTTGGCTTGATCGCGGTTTGTTGTGACTTTGCTGATCAAGTGTGTCAAATAATTATTTTGGGTTCGTTGTTCACAGAACCCTCAAATCATGTAGGATATCGCACTCTCCTCGATTTCGACCCATTGCTGTCGGTAGAGCTTTTTTTTTTTTTGTCGCTACTGACAGCCGACGGGTTACAAATGTCAGGCTCTTGGTTCTGGAAGGTAAAGCGAATAAGTCAGAGCAAAGAGAAGGTAGGGAATAGCGTTCAGTTTGTGTGCACAGGTAATCTATCCTGGTCCAGGTACACTAACCTCAGTTACACTATCATCCCCTTCGCTGTAGGTACACAGAGGTAAATATTGCCAACTAGAGGCAATGATCAACAACCTCCTGCGCGTTGCGAGGTAACATGAAAATCCATGCCTGATGCAAATGGTTGCAGTCTCCTGCAAGAAGGTGTTTGATGGTCTCTTTACAATAGGATGCAGACACATAATATGCTGCCAACAAGAGGCATGGATTGTCATGCGCCCTCGCAATTGCGAGGGCTCATGAGGATCTATGCCTCGTGCAAATGGGGGTGAATTTCGCTGGCATCGGTGTATCGGAAGTTCAGTTTAAATTTTTGTTTAGTGAGGTGTCCGTCAACTTAGGAAGGGTTTCGCTCGCTTTTTGACATGTCCCTGTTTGCGCTAGGAGAGCCAAATTTGCTAGAGATTGAAATACGAGTTGTTAATGCTAATTAAAAAGTAATTCCAAAAGTTATGCAGATGGTACGCGTACCCGTTTTTCAAATCACCTTTGCGGTGGCAGAAGGCTAGTAACTTATTCGAGACCTGCGTCATTTTGCGGATAGGCGGCAAAAATCGCGTATGCAGATGCAGCACGTCTCAAAGGCACGTCTCGGTTGCATGCTGGAAATAAAAGAAAAGTTATTAGTCATAAAATGCAAACAAACGTCAAATTGTGTCATTGCTCAGCACAGTGCATGTCTCTGCAAATGGCTTCACTATGATAGCTCACAGCTAGTGCGTGTTCATGATTGTGATTATAAATTATTTTATTTTATTTTATTTTATTTTTTTTTATTTTATTTATTTATTTATTTATTTATTTATTTATTTATTTATTTATTTATTATTATTTATTTTATTTCATTTTATTTATTTATTTATTTATTTATTTATTTATTTATTTTTATTTTTATTATTATTATTATTATTTTTTTTTGGCCCCAACAATACAATCGAGATTCAGACCCAAAAGGTGACTGCCAAATGTAAAATGCAAAGACATTCATAAGTACATCACTATTTCTGTATACATGTCTATTTCGACCAACAAAAAAAAAAAAAAAAGTTTTAACGTGAAATTCTATACTTCTTTTGTATTTTTTTTCTAAGCATGTTTCTTTCTTTCTTGGGAATTTTTCCCAAGATAATCAGGCAAACACCTTGAGCTATCAAGGTCGATCTATGTAAGGACTGGTCTTATACATTGCATTTAAGGAAAACTAAAATTCTTAGTCAGTCATTTGATTATGCAAGTTGTGGTTCCAGCAGTCATATCTACTGATGGGAAGTTCCTCTAGCCATAACTTCATTAACTCATTTAGCCCCGACACACCACAGAGATTGCTGGACCATGACAGTTCAAGGGTGGTGCCAAAATAGCTTGGCGCCCATAGGCGCCAAGCTATTCTGGCCCCACCCGTGAACTATCATGGTTGATCTGTTTTCTAAATTATCATACACTCTTCCGAGGACAACACCAAATAATAATATTGATGCCATTATCTATAGCGCCTAATCACCTTAGGCGTTGTAGGTGCTTTACTTGTTACACTTTTACATCATCCCTATTTTATTAGTGTAATACTGTTACACTAATAAAATACTAAGATATATCAACAGCAGCACAAAGTGACACACGTTACAGAACTGAAACTGAACAAGCCAATGCGTGACACGCACAGACTCACACACACACACACACATGCTCGCGCAGTAGTAATACAATCACGGAGATTAAGACCTTTGGTGCACAATGGGTTAACAAGAATTTCTCTGTTTATCTTACTGTCTGTGCCAGACCCCTCTCCCCTCCCCTCTGCTGTTCACACCCGTTACCACCCCGGCCACCCATTCACACTGACTCTCTATACACACTACGCCACAGGCACAGGCAGACGACAACGAATCGTTCTGCTGGGGAACATCTCCCGCCCTTAACTCATTCACCCCGACGCACGCATTTCCCAAATTTTGGAGGCGCCATATAACGACTATGCACCTGTTGCAGGAGATGGGTCGGCGCCAAGCTAATCTGGCACTACCCTTGAATTATCATGGTCGACCCATCTCCTGCTCTGCAGTCTGCAAAAGAGGTTACTGACGATGTAACTTCCGGTATATTTTTAGGCTTTGTTGTCCCGTGCAGTGTGGTCGCACCCGTACAAACTGATCTGCACGTGTTCAAGTGTGAACACCTTTATTGCAGAGAAAAGATGACCATGATCCAAGTGCAAGACGCATAGATCCTCATGAGCCCCCGCAACTGTTCATCACAATGAAACCATTGAATATTCACGTTCCTCGGACGAATGGGGCTCTTTGGTGTTGAATTAACTCCTTCACTGCCAAGACTAAAAACGTGAACGCGATCCTGCTGCAAGAGGCATAGATCCTCATGAGCCCCCGCGACAGCGGGGGCTCATGAGGATCTATGTCTCTTGCTGAGACCAATTTGTATCCATGTTCCTTGGATAGTTGTGGTTTTTAGTCGTTGAATGAACACAGAGTTCCGAAAGAAGTGTACATCCGGTGGCAGAGAAGAGGTTACAAAAGATTTTAGAAACACGATCTAACAGTCAAGGGGTTAAATATGATACGATCATTTTTATTTTTTTTTTGGGTGGTCGAACGCCTGTGCCAACCAAACCGGTTGTCAGTGAGTGGGTGCGTTTTTAAATCACGGGTATTCCAGCTTAATTAAAGCTTGCACAAGACAGACGTCACATATTTACTCTCCTAAATTCGTACACGGGCAGAAGTCATAAAGTTTGTCATCACCGCCCGCCCTGACACGAGAAATGAACAGGCCATCCGCCAGGTGCGTCGCGTTCCGGGGGATAAAAGTAGATACACTGCCCCTGCAGCAACGCCCGGCACATAATTATCCGACTGGCCGGAGGCATAGATCCTCGTGAGCCCCCGCAAGCGACGGGGGCTCGTGAAAATTTATGCCTCCAGCGAGTAGGCAGGGTAAATGAGAATGTGTCTCTTGCAAACGGAAACAAAAACAACAATATGACTTTTTCTTTTGGCTATTTTGCCTGAATGGTGTAGTTGACTAATTGCAACATACTGTATAGATTTTTTGCACATTGTATACGGTCAGTTCTAACTGGTTGGTTGGTTGGTTGGTTGCACTATTGGTTGATTGGTTGTACATCGCTCAAAATCCCGACAGCAACAAGACATTTTCGAGAAGTGCCTGCTCTGCTTGTAAAAAAAGAACCCCAAAAGAACCCCCCCCGTCCCACCCCCACAAAAAGAAAGGCAAAAAAAAAAAAAAAAAAATGAAGAAAAAGGAACCAAAGCAACAACCAACCAACCAACCAACCAACCAACCAACCAACCAAACAAACAAACAAACAAACAAACAAACAAACAAACAAACAAACAAACAAACAAACAAAAAACAAAAAGCGAATAACAAAAAGCACAACAACAAAAAAAAAACAAGCAACCCCCCCCACCCCAAAAAGAATCCCCACCCCCCCCCGCCCCCACAAATATTAAATGTATGTCGCCAGCCGGTCTAATATTTATACAAAATTGACCTATGACATGCTAACGAGGCTGCGCCTTCATGCTGATTTATCGCACCCTAGAGTCCTAAATAGCCATGCACTCTTTGATTTTTATGATATGAACACCTTTTACTGTGCCTGTGTACGTCTATGTTTCTCAGGTAAAGAAAGATATTTCGCACTGTCGAGCTGCGACAGAAAAGTGGCACTGGCAGAGAATTTTTGGCTGCTAGTATCACGCTCAGAATGTGTGTTCTAGTACTGACTGACTGTTTGATTCCGCCGCCCCCTTTATCTTACTGTGGAGCTGCCATTTTAGATTCCAGTCTCTTATTTATTTTAGATTGCTGGTTTTACTGTTTGGGCATTTTTATTCTTTTTGCCAGCTCAGCTTTTATCTAAACTCTCGTAGGTAGGCCGCAGATATTCGCGGCCAGCCACTTGGGACATAACCGCAATTCCAAAGGACGCAACTTTTTTTTTTTATAATTTTTTTTTTTAATGAATTCTTTTAATGAAAAAAATAAAGAGTTTCGTTCTGATATACTGTACTTCGACGTTGTTATCAGTCAAGCACACTGCACAATCCAGACTAAAAAAGCGACCGATAAGCGTGTAGAATGTGAAGAACCCAACAAAGAATGAAACACGCGGCTCAGAACAGACAGCACAATTTATTAATATTAATAATAAATTTATTAAAGTGGCCACGGCTTAGCATCTTCACACTGACAAGATAAGTAGCGAAATGTACATGTTTACTTGTTTGTTTGTCAATTTTGAAAAAGCGAAATTATTTATAAATTGTGATGTAACTATTCTTGTGTCTTGTTCGTTGAGTTATTCCAAGCAGACTGTGGCATATCAATGTGAAGGTATGCCAACGCGTGAGCACCAAACCACGTGCTTTGGATGATTCAGTGTTGCGAAATCGACCACCTTTTTAACGCAGGTAGTTTAGAATAGCACAAATGATCATCCCATGCCTGTGCACCAGAGTTTTGCCATCGCCTCGAGTTCTTACAAAAAATGTGCCCCCCCCCCCCCCCTCCAAAGGTATTCCGGCATCACCTTTCAACTATCATAGTCGATGCTAGTCGAATATCACGTAGTTTTCAGATGACAAATCCCAAAAGCCAAGAACCTTAAAGCTAAATGCGTTAATGCCTTCCGTGCCGAGAAAATGTAAACACTGACGACACAACTTCAAGAGGCATATATCTTCATGAGCCCCGGCAATGGCGGGCCGGGCTCATGAAAATCTACGCCTCTTGATGACACCATTCTGTATCCACGTTTTTGGGACGGTTAGGGTTTTTTTGGCGTTGAATTTAACACAGATATCAGAAGCACAATCTGCGTCCAATGGCAGGAAAGGGTGCGGCGATTCTCCGCAAAACTGGAATTATATGATTTTCAGTTCACCGCACCTCTATGATCTAAAACGCGATCTGCAAGACCCCTCGACAGTCCCTCGGCAAGACTGAAGTCGCCGTTTGATCCAGCATCCACAAAGGGTCGAAGGGGCACATGAAAAAAGATGGCTTGTTCGCGTAATTATTGTAGTGATTCGAACTTGAAGTCATGTTAGCAGTCGTAGGCTCAAACCCTGATGACTTTCTCAGTTTGAGGATCCAGCAGGGGCGGATCAGTTACCTCGAGGGAGGGGGGGGGAGGGGGGTTCTACATTTTTGTTTGAGACCATCAACCTGACACAAAAGGCCTCCCCGACGATAGACCTTCTTCCAGTGGCCGAAAAATCAAACAACGGAGATGGGGGTGGGTGGGTGGGGGTGGGGTGGGAAGGTAGCTTGTGTGTGTGTCGAAACTCGCTAAAACATCAAATAGGGAGAGAAAGGGGGGGGGGGGTCCAAACACCCCAAAAAAGATTTTGTTATAACATTTTAAACAATGTGGGGTCTGGAGGGGGTGGGGGGTGGGTGGGGGGGGGTGGGGGGTGGGTGTGAGAGGGTGGGTGGGTGGGTAGGTGGGTGCGGAACCACTAGGATCCCCCCAGATCCGCCCCTGGGATCATAGACAGAAGTAAGTTTTGGCCCAGAGCGGCTAGCAAGAGGCCTAGTCTCTCATGAGCCCCTGCAGCTGCAGGGGCTTATGAGAATCTATGACGCTTGCAAATGGGAAAGTCTGGCTGAGTGATTTTATGTTATGGGGGAAGACTATCAAATGCGCGTGTGTTTTCTGAGGTGCGCTGTTCGCAAAAGGTTACTGTCTTTATTTATTTATTTATTTATCTATTAATTTTTACTATATTATTTATTAGAGATTTCTTTCTTTCTTATTATCATATTCATGTATTTGTCTGTTTGATTGTTAATTCGTTCATTCTTTCATGTATTTATTTATGTATTGTGTGTTTATGTATGTATGTATGTATGTATGTATGTATGTATGTATGTATGCTATGCATGCATGCATGTATGTATGTATGTATGTATGTATGTATGTATGTATGTATGTATGTATGTATGCATGCATGCATGCATGCATGCATGCAAGCATGCATGCATGCATGCATGCATGTATGTATGTATGTATGTATGTATGTATGTATGTATGTATGTATGTATGTATGTATGTATGTATGTATGTATGTATGTATGTATGTACACGTATGTTTGTATGCAAACGCATTTATTTATTTATTTATCTATTTGTTTGTTTATGTAATAATCCAATGACGATTGGTACGTCTTTTAGTGTGCTGATGATAGGAATGTTTCCAAACACGTCCCCTATAAATATCTAATTGTACCAAAGGCGGTAGATGGATCATGGAAGCTCAAAAATAGCCCTAAATAGATTGGTACCTAATAATCACATTCCAGATGAAACCCGCATGACAAATGATGGTATGTAACAATGAACATTGCGCGTCCGCATTGAAACTAAACTCACTCAGCAGGGCACACATTACTTTCTCGCTTGAGGAATACCACCTGCATGAGATGACTCAGCAATGCTTTCAGGGTAGGGCCAGATTAGCTTGGCGCCTTCCCAGGCGCCAAGCTAATCTGGCACTACCCTGAAACTATCATGGCCAATACATCGACATGACGTGTTGTGTCTAAAAGAGTGACTATCAACTTCTTGCATTTGGACCTGCCTTGGTCCTTGTGACGCTGAAGAGGTCTGGGGACGTTGGAGCTGAGAAATGTCCTTAGGGGAGGTGTGGAGATGTGAGAAAGCGTGTGATTTGATTTTGAAACCAATCATCATATCCTTAGCAAGTCACAAGGTTTTTTTTTCCTCTTTCTGTTATTTTGTTTAATTTTTTTTCTTCATACCGATGAACATGTATAGTGTTGCTTTAATTTTTTTTTAAAAACTTTCTTCTGTTATTCTTGTTGATAAAGAAAGAAACATTTTATCTCTACTTTGTACTTTCAGTGTCAGTTGCGGAGGATAGATACATCGTCATTGCTAAGGCCTAAGGGGGTGTGTGTTATGAGCTTGGTGCCAGAACCAGTCGTACTTTCGTACATAGCAGGCGATTTTAATATCGAGGTTTAAAAAGGTTGATAGAAAGGTATAATCTTAATAAATAAATAAATAAATAAGTAAATAAATAAATAAATAAATAAATAAATAAATCAGCGCATTAAATAAGCGCTTTATCCCAACTGAAAATCGGCTCAAAGCGCTGCCGCGAACTGAATCCAACAAGCACGATCACGTGAATCACGCGCATTCACTCACACACTGTACATAAACACAGAACATTCACCCATTACATCGTGAGGTTGAATTTTAACAAATTTACTTATTGCCCTATTAAGGTTACATTACAGATTAGGAGCTAGATCAAGCATTTTAGTTCAAGGGTGGTGTCAGAATAGCTTGGCGCCTTAGGCGCCAAGCTATACTGACACCACTCTGAACTATCACAATCAAACGTATTTCAAACAATGAGTATATCAGGATGAAACGGGTTAATGTGGTTTACTGACTGATTGATGGGTGGGTGGGTGGGTGGATAAATTGATGGATGGATGGATGGGTCGGTGGATGGGTGGGTGTGTGGATAAATGGATGGATGGATGGATTGACTAACGAACAGGCTGATTAATTGATTGATTGAGTCACACACACACACACACACACACACACACACACACACACACACACACACACACACACACACACACACAAACACAAAAACGCACGCACGCACGCACGCAGGCACACACACACAAACACACGCACGCACGCATCTACACACTCTCTCTCCCCCTTTCTCATCCTCAAAACAAAAACAAATCATTTTGTGTCGTAAACAATAAGTTTATTTTCATATGACAAAATATAAAGATATGATCTAAGTCCCCTCACCCTCCCTCCCCTTCCTCCACTGTGAACTGACACCGACCTCCTACCACCCTATCTCCTCTCCTCTCACAGGCTGGAGAAAATCTACACAGATCTTATACGAGTTGCCTCCCTTTGTCAAAGGGGAGCAACCGGTATAAAGCTCTATATATAGACTTTCGCAACCAGTGCAAAATTCTCTGCATGGCGTTCAAACAATTAAAATGTGTGGTGGTCTGTGATTTTGGACCTAACGGCTTAGACTAACCGAGTACGCAAAGGCTATTGGGCCGAATTCGGCCGCAATGGCCCCGCGCCGCACATTCGTGCGAGGGCCCCCGGCCGGCACTGCGTCCGAATTTGGCCCAATAGCCTTTTGCCTACTCGGAAGCCGTGATGTTCAAAATCTCATACGGCCAGTACGGAAGTCTGTCAGTGACCACGAGACGAGCGCAAAAACAGAAAAGATTTAACAACAAACGCATGTAAACAAGGGACTTAACACACAAACTCTAGCAGAGGCCTGAAACAATAGCTGTGAATTAATGACAATCTCACGCACAACACTTTACCAGTGGGAGCGTATGCATACACGTAACACTGAATCCGCTCAGACAAAAATACCGCTGATGTGCAGAAAAAACAGAATCAAAGGGGTTAACCCTGACTGCTGGGACGTCCAATAGCTACAAGAGGCATAGATCCTCATGAGCCCCCGCAGTTGCTGGTCATTAATATGTGCGTTCCTCGAGCACACTGAAAAGTCATCGACGCTTTCCTCTGTGATGTTAGGCCTACTAGCTACATAACTGATGTCCTCCGGCAGAGCCTGGAAGGCGTTAACAGAGTACGGATAAAGTAAGGGTTAACATTAGAGCAAAAATACAAAATGTCGAAAAATGTATGCTTGTAGGCTTAAAAGTACATTTGCATTTGCTGAACAAAATAATTTATCAAGGGACACAGTCGCGTACCACAAAACCATCAGATTATTCACCGTCATTTGTATCTGTACATATAACACAATTCAAAAATAAGTACCGCCTCGCTGTGGATCCGTCACCGCAATTTCCGTATGAAAATATCAAACTTGACAAGCAAGAAACGTCTATGACATTCTCAGCTGAAAATTACTTAAACTCATTCGAGACGTACCGCCTCCGGATACGCGGCTTAAAGCCGCGTATCCGGAGGCGGCACGTCTCGAATGACCTATGTGATATAAGTTGTGGTCTATAGCGCGAGAAGAAACAGTATTTCAAAGAGGAATATCGGGTTATTTCAGCGTTCTCTGATAAAAAGTGCACACGTGTCTTTCTTTTTTGGATGCAAACAGGCGATGGATTCCAGTTACAGTTAATGTAGTTGCTGAAGACTGCTTGACGTGTTTGTACTACCAGGCATTGTGTGCCGTGGCCGGGGGATGATATCGTTTCTGACGGTCTCGGATTGTAAGGTCAAACTCATGCAGCATATTATTATATTTGACGGTTTATTTAAGCAGTAATAAACTGTAAATCAGTGCAAACGTGATATTGCTGGATTTTCTTCCTTGATCTTTGTTGACATACAAAACTTACAACGGGGTTCATTCCTTCTGTTTGAATAAAAGAAAAGGAAAAAGATGGAAAGCGAAACATGTGGTTCAGTCTTTTGTTTTACATGTGAATTAAAGCAAAACATTTGAATTAAAAAAAAAAAAACAACAACTGGAAAGCGATTCCTATAACGACTAGTTCGGTTGTTTCAAGAACAAAAGAAAATATGACACACCTTGGCAAGATTTAACAAATCAGAAAAAAAGGCTTGGCGAGCCATTTTGCGAGATTCTTTTGTGTGCAAACTGTTGCGTGCCTATGTGCGTGCGCAGGTGTAACTTAGAACGTGTTGTCATTGATTGAAGTAGATTACGAAACTCGTGCATAGTTTACACTAAATAGCTAATTGTGAATTGTTGAGATGTTTACATTTATATTGACAAATGAATGCTTTGTATATTTACTACATTGTGCAGTTGGAAGCATGACGTTGACGGATTAAACCACTCAGTCGTGACACAAGACAAGGATCGACCATGATAGTTCAAATGTGGTGCCAGAATAGCTTGGCGCCTACAGGCGCCAAGCTATTCTGGCACCACCCTTGAACTATCATGGTCGAGGAGTATCCTGAACTATGATCCAGGCAGTGAAGTAAATCATAGCCCGTAAACGCACAATCTTTTAGCTAAGAAGAAAAAAACAAAACAAACAAAAAAAAAAAAAAAAAAAAAACAAAAAAAAAAAAACAAACACGGATCATGACATTGTGGAGTAATCTGTAAATCTCACATGTTAAATATTACAACATATCTTCTGACAAACACGTCACCACACGTCGGCCATAACACTTTTGTTTCACATTTTATTAGCAGTGTTCAAGTTTACAAACCATGACATGCAGATACTTAATTTCACAAATCGTCAAACTGTGAGACGTTACCCAGCTTACAAAGCTGTTTTGTTAAACAAAGACAATGTAAGTGAAATGCGTAGTGAGGAACCGGTTCAACTTAAAATGTCAAATTAATGCGGGCGCACCAAGGATTTCATTACTCAGAATCACAAAAAAAAAAAAAATAATAATAATCACCTGCGAAAGAACCACTAATAAGCTACAAGACTACACAAATTAAACAAAATTGTGAAAGAAAATAATCAATAAATTCACACACAAGACAAATGTACCGACTCTTTGGCTTTCTTTGGGCCAATATCACCTTTAAATAAACATGTTCCAAAAAGTGGCAGGCTGTAGTCACGAAATCGGCAGGAAATTAAATAAAAACAAAAACACGACTGTGGTGTGTATTCTTTGTGGTGCAAAGAAATCGCAGTCGCTCTGTTTGTTTTGCTGTGAATTTGTCCAAAAAGTTATAAACCGAGTAAGCATAAGGTCCTTGTATTTTGTGCACGATTACGTCCGTACGGAGTCCTATTCCTGGAACTTGAAAACAATTATTGCAAAGTGTTCATATCGCAGTGGTATCGCTCGACCTTTAAAGACCGACGCGCTTTTTGAACTGAGAGGGGGATGAAAAGGATTGTACTCAGAAGAAGCTGAGAATTCAAACCCTTTACTGTCGGATGATAGCGACATACAACTTTTGGCTACTAGCAGTGAAATTGTTAACCCTTTGGCTGTCGGTTGCGGTTTTTGTCGCGATGATTCCGACAGGAATCATCGCGACAAAAACCGCTACCGACAGCCAACGGGTTAAAAAGAATGGAATCGAAGCCAATGCAGACTAGAAGTCGAGAGGACGGAACAGGAGAAGAAATCTTAAGATTTTTGCGGGTGAAAATAATGTGTGCTGGTCTGTGATTTTGGTCCTTATGGCTCTAATAGCCGCAAGATCCAAATCACAGACAAGCACACACATTACGATGATAGACGGGAAACAGCGAAACTGAGGGTGAACGTGAAGAAGGATTGGATGAACAAGTGAAAGATCCACACTGTTTTAAAAAAAAAAAAAAAATGTACCGCGTGCAGCAGTTGTGCTTTGTAATTTCTTGGTCACTAACCGAACGGTCCTGGGACTTTTAAAAACCTGCGTTGCATATCAAACACAATCAGTAAGTGATACAAATCAATCCATGACAAAACCGAACAGGATCAACGAAAAATCTTTGGCAAAACCTTGCATAGGAAAAAAAAAAAAAAAAAAAAAAAATGAAACCCTATACAAAATAGCCATGCCCCAGTAAAGGAAGGTCATTTTACTTACTGAGGATATGTCAGCTCTCTTTGGCTCGCAAACAAAATATTTTGTTTTCCAAACAACGATCAACATAAGACAACCAAGTTGATTATTTGAAAAAAGTCTCTACCACAAAAAAAAAAAAAAAATGGCTTAAACGTGGATCACTGTACCTTCCACGTCTGAGGGGAAAAAAATTGACATTTGAAAACAAGTGTGAAGTCTGTAAGCAGTTGAAGGTCACTGGATACTGCCGTATTTGTCCATTACTTCGATTACGCTTTGACATACTTTAAAATAAACATAAATTCAGATATACTGCTTAACTCATTCAGACCGACGCACGTATTTCCCAAATTTTGGAGGCGTCATCTAAAGACTATGCACTTGTTGCAGGCGATGGATCGACCATGATATTTCAAGGGTAATGCCAGATTAGCTTGTCGGCGCCATTATCATGGTCGATCCAACTCCTGCTGTATTGCGTCAGGGCTGAATGAGTTCACTGCCGAGGAAAGGTAAACATGATCCAACTGGAAGAGGCACACATCCTCATGAACCCTTGCAACTGCGGAGGCTCATGCGGATTAATGCCTGTTGCTGATACCAACTTGTATCCATGTTGTGGCTTTTGGTCGTTGGAGAAACAAAGTTTTCATAACAAAATAGTGGCAGGGAAGGGGTTAAAGTATTCCGTTTTGAATATGGATATAGAAGGAAGCTTATTTTCAAACACATTGTGAATCTGACTAAAAACATACGCCATCTGTCTAGATCTCCTGAGTAGGCCTAGCAGAGGTAAACAGAAGAAATGAATAAAAACAAATTGTTGGATTTTCTTTCAGCATTAAAAGTTTGAGTATTGAAAGAAAAATTGAACGCAACTGCAGACATTATCATAGTGGAAAGACCATCATCAAAAAAGCAATTTTCTTTCACAGTGGGCTATGACATCATACACTAGGCTATGACCAGATCCTACGACACGTAGTTAATTAACACATAAAACACAAACAATATGAGTGTAGTTCGGTTCTCCACAAGTGGTTTTCATCATCTTTAAAGTACTCCAACATTTTCTCATTTTGATTTTGTTTTACTTGCGTCTGCCAGCATTAAGCAATGACGCAACAAGACCAGTTAGACTAGATACGGGACATAAAAGTGTGCGCTGAGAAAACAAAATGAACATATTTACATGATAGTATGGCGTTTCTTTCATCGAAAATTGATAACCACTTTTTTTTCCAGTGTTTAACTGCAAGAGACGGATCGACATGCTAGAACTAGGGTTGTGCCCTTGTGCTATCATGGTCGAACCATCCTTCAGTGTTTCCACAGGAGGTGATAGCGTATACACTAATGCAGACAACACTTTATAACTCAATTCTACACATGCATTCACTCAGTGTTTGTTCCCCTTGGATCTTGAACTTTTATCAGTGTCACAACGCTAAAACACGCTACGAAAATCACAGGATCGCGTGACGAAACACACATGTATTGGCTACGTCATAAACAAATGTGTGGAACTAATATGTCGGCGTGAACAAAAATGGATATTTGGTGTGATGCCAGATCTGTCGTAAGCAAAAAATGGTCAGTACAGCAAAATAATTTATGTACACGGATGAAAACAGCAGAGATACAACATCAACACTCATCACTTATGGAGTATTTGTAAGCATGGCTAATCATTGGGATACAAGGGTACATGACATATTTACAACCAAGAAAAACATTGAAATTGTGACAAAACCTTAGACGCCGCAAAATCAAATGCTCTGTTGATCACTCTTGCATAAAATTGTGTGGCAAGTCTCCTCATCATTACTGAAAATTGGCGCACTGTGACATACCCAACTCAATTACCTCCTTGTGGCTGCATGCACAAGGGGGTTAAACAATAAAAAGTACAACATTGTCAGTAGTACACTAAACATCAAGCAAAATTGGGCTTGGTTAACCCTTTGCGTGTCGGTAGTGGTTCTTGTCGCGACAATTCCTACAGGAATCACGACAAAAACCGCTACCGACACGAAAAGTTTAAGATATAACGTGAGTTAAGCCTTACAGCCAGCACAGAGTTAAATAACATGATGAAAAAACATTTCAATAATCACGAACCCTGATTGTGAAACGGATACATTTAAATGCTTGCAACTGTATGTGCATGTCACTCTTCAAATTTAGGAAAAGAGGATAGCACATAGGAAATACATTTTGATCAAGAAATTCATTCAGATATAATCAGCCAACACATTGAATATATCTTACACTTTTTCGCTTCTGACACACACACACACACACACACACACACACACACACACACACACACACACACACACACACACACACACACAGCATAATGCATACACAATGTGGCAGTATTTGCAGAAATTAATTTGAGATAAAAAAAAATGAACATCGAGAAGCGAATGAGAAAAGGCAGAGAGAGAGAGAGAGAAAGAGAAAGAGAGAGAGAGAGAGAGAGAGAGAGAGAGAGAGAGAGAGAGAGAGAGAGAGAGAGAGAGAGAGAGAGAGAGAGAGAGAGAGAGAGAGAGAGAGAGAGAGAGAGAGAGAGAGAATGAATGAATGAATGAAACTTAATTTTCCAAGGATAAAACAATAGGTGCGCAGACCTGTTTTCATTCTTGTCCGAGAGAGAGAGAGAGAGAGAGAGAGAGAGAGAGAGAGAGAGAGAGAGAGAGAGAGAGAGAGAGAGAGAGAGAGAGAGAGAGAGAGAGAGAGAGAGAGAGAGAGAGAGAGAGAGAGAGAGAGAGAGAGAGAGATTAAAAGTCATGTTCACCTCAATGTGTCGGAAAGTGCAAAATGTTAAAACAGATACGTAAGAAACCTGAGAACTAGATACCATGGAAACATTTTCCAATGCGGCTTGTAATGAATAACAAGCTAACATATCGTACAGCCGTAACTTAACCTTCTTTGACCACCTTCGTTTGAGAATGCAAATGAGACCAATCTCTGCCAGCAAGAGGCGTAGATTCTCTTAAGCCCCTGCGGCCGCAGGGGCTTATGAGAATCTATGCTTCTTGCAGAGGGGAGGAAGGTGACTAACAAACTGTGTAGTCCAACTCCTTGCTTAATGTGAGCTACGATTACCAGAGACGGATAAAATCAATTCAAAACGAACAGCAACCAGCAGGGACTCCGGAGAGATTCATTGTGTTACGCAGGTAGGGTAAAAGCACATGATCAAATAAACATTCTGACGTTTCATTTTTGTGCAGATATAATAGAGGAAGCCTGGCAAATGTCGCTCATTAAAGCGCACGAGGATCGCATACACCGCTGAGGAAACCAGTCACGTGGTGCACGCTTATCAACACGCAAGTGCCGTCGTATTCCACGATTATTGATGACGTTTATGTTTGAAAGCAGAAAGTGTTCAATAAATACACAGTTATTGACGACGTTACATCTGAGAGCACAGCGCACAATTATTAATGACGTTGACGTCTGAGAGCTCAGTGTTCGAGAAATGCACAGCTGATGACGTTTACATCTTAGTGCACAGATGTTCACAACTATTAACAGCGTTTCAAAGTTTCACAGAAATGTGAGGGTCGTAGCTATTTACGCAAAAACGTGGCACAAACACGGAATGTTTCTTCTATCTGACACTCATAGTTGCCGCATTAAAATGTCCACAGTAATAATGTTCACTTCATATGCTGGATTCGTGTATTGAATGTCGGCGCGACGTCTTGTTGACACTTCTCCCAAAGTCGAGGTGAGTCAGTGAAGGTCAGTGTAATTAACAACCATAAAGCCGTTCAGTGCCAGTTGACGCAACTTGTGTTTCTGCATTCTTCGTTAACCCATTCAGCCCTGACGCACTACAGCAGGAGATGGATCGACCATGATAATTCAAGGGTAGTGACAGATTAGCTCGGCGCCTGTCGGCGCCAAGCTAATCTGGCACTACCCTTGAATTATCATGGCCGATCGGCCATCTCTTGCAACTGGTGCATAGTCATTAAATGACGCCTCCAAAAATTGGGAAATACGGTCGTCGGGCTGAATGAGTTAACGTCAACACAAAAATGTCCTAGCTTTCTCAGGACTACATAGCTTCAAAGTGGTGTCTGCAAAAGGCACAGATCATAAAGGTCTATGCCTCGTGCAACTGAGTGGTGTTCAGATTTTCTCGGCACTGAACGCGTTAGAAGGCTCAACACTGCCACGTGTGATATATAAAAACTACGAGCATTCCAGTGATTCATTACCAAGATTTCCATCACGGAGTGAACAACCACCTCCTCCACCCGACCAACGCGAGTAAAATCAGGACAACAAATATCTGAGCCTCCTGCTGACAAATTGACGTCAACTTACAATACCACTCGGTGGAAAAAGACGCGTCACGGCGACTGACGATATCGTTCGACGAAAAAGACGCGTCACGGCGACTGACGATATCGTTCGGCGAAAAAGACTCGTCACGGCGACTGACGACATCGTTCGGCGGAAAAGACCGCATAGTTAAAGGGTTTATATCACACAACTGGCAAGATCGCCAGCACTGGCACATTTTTCTATTTAAAAAAAAAAAAAAACAGACGTTTTGACGACACAGTAAACTTTTGTGAGAAATAGCAGCGCACGGCAGTTTGTGAGAGAATACGAATAAGGGAAAATCCTCAAAAAAAGCAAAAAATTATATACACGTCTATTTTCATAACGGCTCGCAGGCTGGAGTGTAAAACGTCACTTCAAAATAAGTGTGTTGTTTACTGAAGCGAAAATCATACTTAACAAATGTTAGCTGGACCGCTCGGGCAAACAGGCTGGAGTGTAAAACGTCACTTCAAAATAAGTGTGTTGTTTACTGAAGCGAAAATCATACTTAACAAATGTTAGCTGGACCGCTCGGGCAAAATGTTTGTCATTAATGTTAACTAACTTGTTTTTCGTCTTGACGAACTGAGCTCAAATTATCCTCAGCAGCTAAAAGAATGCAGTTGCAATAAATATAATAAAACGCGTGTATTTGGATGGCTCCTCCCCCATACTGATTAACGATGGCTGCAATCTAAAATCAGCATCTAAAATAAAACAAAGTAACTATGCACCACAAATACAACAGGAAGACCACAGCTTTAATTTAAACAGCATATGTTACAGCCTGAAATTCATTTGCGAAGTCCAAAACAGGACACCTCGTTAGAAGCATTAACTCTTTACGTATGCAGCTATCAGGTACTGTAAAAAGTACCGGTGGCTGCATGCACAATGGGGTTAAGAATGCCGGCTTGCGTGAGTTTAAAGTTATGCCTTATTATAATCAACGTCCATGAATTAATTTATGGAAGAAAACTAACTTCAAGCTGTGCCAACATCAACGCACCGTTAAAGCTCACACGGGAGCTCTCCCGAATGTAAGTACACGATGGGTAGCAGTAAACGATTTGTGTTGCCATAACTTTTCTGAGGAAATAAATATAGTTCGTGTTCTGTGGTCATTGTGCAAGGGACACTGCAATTGTATAAAGATTGTCAATAAAAGAATTATACACGTCATGGCTCAGTATAATGGATAATTGAACAGCGTACTATCTCTCTCTCTCTCTCTCTCTCTCTCTCTCTCTCTCTCTCTCTCTCTCCAAGACTGTTGCCGAGCGCCTTGCTTAGTGGCTTGCGCAAGACTAAAGCTCACTCGTGCAACTGACCCCAGCACACAAATAAAGGTTTGTGCATTGTCATTCGAGTCTACCTACAGGTTGCTCCAAGAAAGATGGCATTCATCTCTATGTGTGTGCTGATCTGTGATTTTGGACCTTTCGGCCAAAACCGTAAGGTCCAAACTTATCGACAAGCTTATTTAACTTTCTTCAGCAAAGACGTGTAATGCAAAGTCTGCCGCAAAGTTGTCATTCGCAAAATGCACTCGTCAACGAAGATAGTTCTGTGCAAAAATATCATCTAAATTTGGAAGCCTTGTGCAAGTGAAGCATCTCGGAACACATGACCAGAAGTCTAAGGGCTCAGAAATACCATGATCCAAAAGTATCTGAGTGAGGTCATACATTTCCGTGACATATGGCATAAATTGTCTGACAAAAAATGACATATAAGTTCGTCACAAATGACGTCACATACAGCTTTCACATCTCACATGAAGTCCAAACTGAGGTCACTGAAGTTCGTAGCATATGGCGTAACAATCTTCACAAATCTGACGGAAAGTTCTTTACAAATGACGCTGAAATCCGTCACAGAAAAATCTTCACATACATGAAAGTTTTCATGACAAGCAGTCCATCACATACGACGCCACACAGACTTGAATATGATCTGCAGTCTCACTGAACTATCATGATTCAAGAAAGACAGTCCAGACTGGAAGTTACAAAAGAAGTTCATATTGTCCTGAAGTTGCCTTTACTCTTGAGGCAATGTCCTGTTGAACTTGTTGACTGCATTTTATACGTTACTGAGTGTACGATCTAGCGAGGTGATAGTACATTTTGGAAAGTTAGTTCCAGATAGCAGTTAATTAGCAAACTGCAAGAGGCATAGATTTTCATGAGCACCTGCCGCTACAGCTACATGAGAATCTATGCCGCTGGTTGCCTAGGTTTGCAGTCGACGAGTTTTGTAGACCAAGGCTGGCCCCAACTGTTTCTCAGACGGAAGTCTGACGGCGCCATGTTGGTATACAACTGTCCATCATAGTGAAATGCATCGTCTCATGCAGTGATAGCTTTGGGCACCTGGTGCGAGTCGCTTTTCACGTGCTGAGTCTGTATGTGCTGTTCCAGAGCTCCTGTCGACTGGAACGCTTTGCCGCAGTGGTGACAGCTGGCCGCTTTCCACAACCACGACGATGACGACGACGGAGGCCCTTGAGGGGAAGGTCCTTGAGGCGACGCTGATGATGAGGACCGTCTGTCATCTCTCGGTGATGTCTCGTCCACGTCGTATGATCCGTTGGGAG
Source organism: Semisulcospira habei (assembly GCA_036245525.1). Lineage (NCBI taxonomy): Eukaryota > Metazoa > Mollusca > Gastropoda > Semisulcospiridae > Semisulcospira > Semisulcospira habei. The sequence goes on along the minus strand of BTPG01000002.1, from coordinate 180,098,910 downwards.
GGGGCACGGAGGACGAGGTGGGGTAGGTAGGGGAGGGCCTGGAGAAGTGGGAATGCGGGGAGGACGACTGGGGCGCGGGCTTCATGCTGAGGTCGAGTTCTCCTGAGGATGTCAGGCTACCAACGTGATTTGAGGAGCCGTTGGGCAGGGATGGGGGAGAGCGCGAGCGAGCACGCAATGACTCTTCGCGATGCGACATCTCTCGTTCTCGGCTCCTCTCCCTCTCTCGTTCTCTCTCCCGCTCCCTGTCCCTCTCTCTCTCCCCGCTGTCGCTGTGAGATCGGGCCAGACTCAGGTCGGCAGGGTGCCGAAGTCCGTCCTCCTTCCCCGGGAACTGGTGCGGGGGGAAAGGGTACATGGGTGGCAGGTGGTGACCCATGCCTCCATTCAGACTCTGGATGACGGAGATCTCGTTCATCTTGGGCCCCATGCCGTTCATGAAGCCCGGGAACTGCGGGTAGAACATGTCAGGGCGTGGCGGGTGGGGCGGAGCGGGGAAGCCCGGGGGGAGGTAGGGGTTGTCGCGCACGTGGGACAGGAGGAAGGGGGAGTCTATGGACATGCGGCGGCCGCGGCGAGAAGGCGAGTTGTTCCACATGTGCGTGCCCATGTGTACCTTCAGGTTCCCGCGCGTCGTGAACGCCTGCAAAGACAGCAAATATTCAGTTAGTAAGTAAGTATTGTGGTGACTGATAATAAACTTAACCCGTTGGCTGTTGGCAGCGATTTTGTCGAAGGGTTAACCATTCGCTGGCAACACTGACAATGATTTGGTGAAGACGAATGCTACTGCCATAATTTTCAGTAAGAGAAGATAAGTCACGCTAGTCACCCAACGACAAAAATCAGCTCTTCTTGAACAAAATAAAAGCAGAAATTGGACAAAATAATCCTTTCAAAGAAACAACGAAACAAACGGAATGATCTCACACCTTTTGACAGACTGTACACTTGAAGGGCTTGTCGCCTGTATGAGTGCGCGTATGGATCTGTAGAGCGCTGGCGCTTGAGAAAATCTTCATGCACGTCATGCATTGGTGCTTGGGTCGCTTAGCCTGACTCTCGCCCCCACTGCTGCTGCGGATCTCTCCTTTGATGGGGGAGTTGTTGTTTGGGAAGCTTGTGGTATTGTTGTTGTGGCTGGTCGAGGTCCCGTTGGATGAGGGTTTGGAGACGTGCGGGGTAGAGGAGGAGGTGGCTGGTGAAGAAGCGGCGGAGGTGGTAGGAGTTGAAGATGGAGGTTTGGAGTCACCTACGTCTTCCGCTGCTGATGAGGACCCCTCGCCGTCAGCTCCGTCAACCTGAGATTCTGCCTGAGACCTGGGGTCCTCCGTGTCCTCCCCGCTCGGTTGGGTGGAGCCCGGGCGGGAGTCTGTAGGGTGGGGTCCTTTGGACTCTTCATCTTCACCCGTTGCGCTGTTGCTGAGAGAGTTATCACCGTTCTCCATGCTGTTGCTTTCTCCAGGCTGGTCGCTGCGCATCTTGTGGGTCAGCTGGTGCTGCTTGAGATTGCCACGTGTGGAAAAGGCCCGGTCACACGAGTCGCACTTGAAGGGGCGTTCCTTAGTGTGGCTGCGGTAATGGATGTCCAGCGCGCTCTTGCAGGCGAACGTCTTGAGGCAGATGTTGCAGGTGGTATTGTGTTTCAGGCCGCCGTCCAGCCCGCCCAGCATGGAGAAGCCGAGAGGACTGAGCCCCATGTCTGTTGACATCCCCTGCTTGCTGGCGTCGTCACGGCTGCCGTCAGACCCTGTTTCGGATGGTCCCTGACTGCGTGGCGAGATGGGCGACTTCTCTCCTACCATCCCGCCATTGCTCATCTTGTCCAGGAAGAAGGGGCTGGAGCCAAGACCCATGCTGTTGCGGAAGCGCTCGAAGGACGACTGCGACATTTGGCTGTCAATGGCCTTGACCCGCTCCTCCAGGGCCGCTAGTGACGTGTTGTACTTGAGGTGGGGGTAAGACATAAAGCCGTCCATGCCCTCAGTGGACGGGGGCAGCGGCTGGTTGGCGTCGTAGCTGGTGCTGGTGTATGGAGCGGACATATTGGAGTCGGGGCGGTCAGAGTCGCCGTTGTCAGACATGCCGGCCTGGGGCGCGGACTCGCTGGATCGTGGACGGTCACGTGACAGGCCGTAGTCCCGCTCATCAACGTCGTCCATCTCGCCCATCTCGTCCTCCAGCATCTCGTCCTCGTTCATCCCGTCATCATCCATCTTGTCCTCGCCGTCGTACGAGTCCCCGCCATCCGGATTGTCGTGGGGGAAGGGGAAGGAGAAGGGGAATTTCCTTGGGTCGGGTAGCCGCGGGGAGGAGCCGCCAGACTTGTTACTAAGGTCCAGCTCTTTGGGTTCTTTATGCCGGGACAAGTCAAACGGCTCGAACGGCCTGGGTCCGTGAGGGCCCGGGGGTCCAGGGAACCTGTGAGGTGGAAACGGGTGCCTCGGGGGCCAGTCCATGGCTGGGAAGGGTCCCATAGGGGGCAGGGGGTGCATGGCGGAGTTGGTGTGCATGCGGATGTGCTGCTGCAGCACCAGGAGGTTGGTGAACTGTTTGTGACACACGGGGCACTGGTGCATCATGCGGATTGGTGGCTTGGCGCGGTGCACGCCCATGTGTGTCTTGAGGTTGCCCTTGGTGGTGAAGCAGCGCTGACACAGCTTGCACTTGAAGGGCCGCTCGCCCGTGTGGATGCGGTAGTGCATCTGTAGCGCCGACTTGCAGGACAGCACGCGGTGACAGATGACACACTGGTTGGGGTCGTTGATCTTCTGGTCGATGTTCTTCACTAGCGCCTCAAGCTTGGACGTCTCGGACTTCTGCACCTGTAAGTGAGGAAAATATTGTCTCACTGTTCTGCATTTGTTGCTCTATCATGCATTGGTCGTTATTTCTCGCCACATTGTATTCGTCTCCTGTCTATTGCTATTTTGTATTTGTCACTATTATCGCGAGTGTGTCTGCTGGAAATTATGAGGACAGAATAAGGAAAGATACTACAATTCAGTCACACTTGACTTTTTAAAAACTTATTCCATAGGTGCCGCATACAGATACGCTATGCTGCACGTCTCAAATGAGTTAAAAACGTTGAGATCGAAATTCTTAAATTTGGGACTTGTTCTCTGAAGATTAAATACAACTTTAAGGGACAGCTCATCTATGCAAGTTGACAGGTGGTGCAAAAATAAAATTTCTGTAACAGACATGGTCGATTCATATCTTATAGCGTGTCAGTGCTCAATAGGTTAACTAGTTCAAGAGAAACATGAGGCGAAATACGCTTCATAGAGATGACGAAGCCTGAATGCAGAACAATATGAAAATGCAGTGAAAAGACAATAAGCTCATACCTCCATGTATTGCTCGAGGTTTTCCGTGGGGTCGATGGTCTTGGTGGGCAGGATGGAGTTACGGAACATGCCGTCTCCAGGACTGCCCATGGGATGCGGGGGGTGGAAGGGCGCGGCGGGGCTTCGTAGCATGGGGAGCCCCGCACTGAGCGGCGAGGGCAGAGGGAAGGAGGTGGGGGTGGGGGGCAGGCTGTGGGAGGAGAACATGGGAGGGGGCAGGTGAGACATGGAGGCCATGGAGACCATGGAAGCCATGGGTCCTAGAGGCGGATGGACGGGGATGAGCGGGGGGACAGGGGTGGCTGGTGACATGGAAGACGAGCGGATAGGCGCGCTGGAGCAGGAACTGAGAGAGACGCTAGACCGAGGTTCTGTGGAACTGGACGGCCGTGGTGGTGGTGGTGACGCTCTGCTACTGCTGATAACACTGCCACTCCTGTCCCTGTCCCTCTCTCTCTCCCTCTCTCTCTCCCTCTCTCTATCCCTCTCTCTGTCCCTCTCTCTGTCCCTCTCTCTATCCCTCTCTCTGTCCCTTTCTCTGTCCCTCTCTCTCTCGCCATGTGCAGAGCTCTGTGACGACGGTCTGTGCTCGCTGTCTGCTCTAGAAGGACTTCTGCCTTCACTGGCCGGCCTGGGCGTAGCGTCCCTTGGGCTCTGTCTGGGGCTGGGGGTAAGAGGCAGTGGCTCCATCTTGGGTGCTGGGGACAGCAAACTGCCAGGGCCCCGGGGTGAGGGTAGAGGCGGCAGATGGGGCATCGGGTGCCGCGGGTGTCCATGGGGAGACATGAACCCGCCCATACCGGCATGAGAGAAGAATCCAGCCTCTGAACTGACAGGCGGAAACATCATCCTAGGCAGCCCGTGGGGCGGGTGGTGATCTCCAGGCAAACTCATCCCTGACGGCAGGGGCAGAGACGATGGAATGGGAGTGCTGGGTCCCATGGAGCTAGGGAGGGGAGGTGGAACGATTGGGGGGACATTGAGGCGGTCGAAGTGTTCTGGGACTGGGTTGGGGTTCATCTTCACGTGCGGATACTTGGCCTTGTGACGCTCGAAGTGAACCTTGAGGTTGCCCTTGGTGGAGAAGCGGTTGCCACAAATGTTGCATTTGAACGGACGTTCGCCTGAAAGATAAGAAAAACAAAAAAACGTTTAAATATTGGTATGATGAAGGCTTTGCAATAGAACAATAAAAATAGCAGTTTCATTGATGTAATTAATTCATAGTGATATTTCTTTGGTGTGAATGGCCTTACGTAATGTGACAAATTCAGTTACCTCAGCTTTCACCCCTCAACTCCCCCCCCCCTCCCCGCCACACACACACATTCACATATGAAGAGACCGGAATTACATTGTATAGTATTAGTATTATCACAAATATGTTTCTGTACATGCAGTTCGGTATGCATAGAGGCTACTTAAATTCTCTTTCTCCAACTGTGAGGACACGCAATCTGGAAAATACATTGCTTTTAACTTCGAATACCTTTTCCGGCAAATCACTCCTGTTGTTTTTCTCTATTTGTAATCCTCTAAATATAGCGTCACAATTACTACAAAATGTGAAAACTAAGTTTAAAAAGCAGTATATATATATTTTAGGAGATTGTCATGATAAATGACAGACCCGGGCTCATATTGTGGAGAGGCTCAAAGAAGAGACACTCAAGGATTACAGATTCCAGTCGCAACAAATCCTTTCACGCTAATGGATTCATATACCTTCATGGCTCCTGTAAGCTTGTAGAAGCTATCTGTGAGCTTCTTATCCAGAGAGCAGTGGAGCATCGACCATGATATTTCAAGGATGGTGCCAGAATAGCTGGGCGCCTGTAGGCGCCCAGCTATTTTGGCACCATCCTTGAACTATCATGGCCCATCAACAGCTAGGTGTACAAGTTGTCATGGCCCCTTAAGCTTGTTCGCCATCACAAACCCATTTATCTCTGTGAATTTCAAAGGAAGAAGATCATGGGGTGTTCAGCGTAAGTCTGGCCTGAAGAAGGCGCAGCAAGCTTTCTCTCGATTTATCTTCCTTCCAATAGTATTAAACTTTTATTTCTTTCTCTGACACTAATAACCTGCCACGGAATTGTATTCTCTATGCAATTTCTGCCAAACCCACTACAGCTGAAATTCCTCGCCACCTCCTCTCACCGAAAATCGAAATAAAGGTGAACGTCAAGCTATTCTCGATTGACGAGACATAGACCCTCACGAGCCCCTGCAGCTATAGGGGCTCATGAGGACCTACGCCTCTTGCAGGTGGCTCGGAACAACTAGGTCTGGGCAAAGCTCACTTGCAGAAACAGAATACCACAGCCATCAAAGTGCCAGCATTTGCGAAAGCGATGGAATTTCGAACAGCTGATATGGTTCTTAACAAGACATGCAAAGTGTTTAGATATCAGAGGATCGGTAAAAGGTGGAGGAGGAGGTGGGGGGCTTTGGGGGGGGGGAGGTGGTGGGGTGGGGTGGGGTGGGGGGCTTTGGGGGGGGGTGCTGGGGTGAGGTGGGGGGAGTTAGTGTCCGAGGGGGGGGGGATGGATGAAAAGAGGAGGGAGGATGAGCCAGTGTAATAAATACGAGATACTTCCAAACAAAGACTAAACTGCATTCAATTTTCATATATCAGAGAACAGACTAAACATCCAAACTGTGATAAAAAATCAAAAGAAATTCAGCCCTGTTCATAGGTCCCCGCACCTGTCGGGACTCATGAGGATATGTGCCTCTAAAAACCATTTTGTATCCAGTGTCATGTTGCATGAATGAGCTTAGTGATGCGCAGCTATATAGGAGCACCTTGCTTAGTGGACGGCGCAGGACTAAGCTCGCTCATGCAACTGGTCCATGGTTCCTTCGACGGCTGGGGATATTTGACGTTGAATTTAAAATATTTTCAAAAACACAACCTTCCTCCGCTGGCAGTGAAAAGAATTGATAATCCAGAATTCAAGGTACGCAAGAATCCTACTCTGTAGACAGCAACGTCTTGTAGCGGAAAGATGAAGATGATAATTATTTTAACAAAAAGATGCAGACGATGGCAATGATGACGATGATGATGACTCGGCGATGATAATGATGATGATGACGGCGATAATGCTGATAACCAGTAAAGTGAACGATGGTAAAAGGAAAAGAGGATTTACAAAGTGATAATTCCGCAAGAACAGATGTGTGTCTTGCACAGCCAAAAGCCTGAGCATCCCCAAGGGACACCGACAAGCAAGAAACCTGAAACCGATCCCTCGTGAAAGCAATGGTCAGGCGCCGATACTGGCCGATGATTGGGAGAAATATCGTGTTACTTCTAGGAGTGACCACGCAAATTGCAACCAGCTCTCAGTCTCAGCGAAAGGGACAAGCATCGGACAAGTCTCCACACCTCTCTCCATATGAGAAAGGAGAAAGGAGTTGGGAGCGGGGTGTGGTGTGTGTGTGTGGGGGGGGGGGGCGGGAGGGAGGGGGGGGGGGTACTTCATTCACGTCGTCCTTGCTTTTCATACATTTTCCCCCTGTATGTTTTTGTAGCATATGTATTGGTTATTTTCAAGAAATCTTGCCGCTGTCTATATTCTAGCAAGACACAAACAAACAAACAAACAAACAACTTCCCCAGCATTTATGAATACAAAGGTGTATATTCTCATATAAATCATCATGCAAGTTGCGGGGGCTCATGAGGTTATATGCCTCTTGCAGATGGGAGAGTTTGGCGGCAAGACGGGTGACCGGACTCTGGCTATTAGAGCTAATCTGGACTCGTACTGACTCGTGCAGTATTCAATATCAGATACCTCGTCAGACGCAGTGCATTATAACTTTAGAATCTACGCAGTGTCACTGGCTCTCTTGGAATAATCGCACTGACTGCTAACAACTACAACAATAACCACAATAACGACAACAATTACGAGAACAACAACGACAACACGAAACCTGTAGCACACATACGCTTCCTAATTTCTAGTCGTTGGAGGAAAGTACACAATGTTCTGAGACAATCAACTTCTGCATAAAAAAGGTGTTTACTCGTAGCTATTCAAGAAAAGTGCCAAATTATCTATTTTTAATTATTTTAGGGACACACTATTAGAAATAGAAATAATGTAACAAGAAACTGTAAAATATTGTCTACTGACCACAGAAAAATCCTTCCTCAACCCACAACCCGGACCATGGCTATTAAAAAGGCCACCACACATCAATCCTTCACTTCACAAAAGAAACTATTCCATAACAAATATTTCCCCTTTTACGCTCCTCTCCTTTTGATCTCGAGGGGGGGGGTAAACCCTCCCCGCCGCTCCTTGCTTATGCAACTCCTTCTGACCCCAGCTTAATTTGACAGGTAAGACCAGATTCGGTTCCGCCAAGTTCCTTACAGGTAAATCTGAGGATGCAAACTGGGCCGATCTGGGCAAGAGGCATAGATTGTCATGAGCCCCTGCATTCGCAGGGGCTCATGAAAATCCATGCCTCTTGTATACGGAGTGGGGCTCGTTTAGGGACTTTGAAAATAAAACCTGACAAAAATATTACAAGGTGTGGGAGGGGGCCTTGAATAGGGTGAAGAGTTATGAAGAAAAGCATATTTGAAATGACAGGCCAAAAACATGCTTGGTGTAAAGGAGCCTAAGGCTTGATGATGAGGTATGAGTAGAAGAATGTACACGGATAAAAAAAGAAGAAAAAGAATACTCCCTTCTACACATACACACTCATCCACCACACTGACTACCTTAGCTCGCCAACCCACTCACATACACATTAAATACATCCCGCACACCTAAGCATTGTACTTTCTGAAACACAGGTTATACAGACCTATGCAATCGCAATGTAAACCTACTTTCTGCACATAACTTCAATAAAGCAAAACCTGTTTCGAGCGGCCGCCCTTTTGAGGGACCACCTGTCATTAAAGACCGTCATATAGGTGTACCTAGCACCCAAATGATGGACTTTAATAACAGGTGACACTGTTTACCCTTGACGTAGACACCACCTGTCTTTTCAAACCACCTTGTTTTGGTTGCTGTCGACAAATTCCACTTTATTTTGTTAAGTGAGTTACTCCTTTATTTTTTGTTGTCTAGATATTTTTGTGAAAATCTAAGAGGGAGTTCAGAAATTCTCAAGAGGCACGACTCTAAAAAAAAAACTAAGGTAGATCCCGCAGTTTGACGCTGGAATGGAAAGGTTTAACCCCTTCACTGGCGACAAAAACGAACACGATACAAGTGCAAGAGACATAGATCCTCATGAGCCCCCGCAATAGCGGGGGCTCGTGAGGATCTACATCTCTTGCTGACACCACATTATGTCCATGTTCCTTGGGCGGACGGGGCTCTTGGTGTTGAGGTAACGTACACTTCAGGAAACACAACGTGCCGCCTCTGACAGTAAAGGGGTTAAACACTGACTGAGCCGAGTGCGTGTAAAACCTACAGACGTGTGCGTCCAGGTTACAATACAATAAAAGAGTGTTTTCGAGTGGAAACTATCCCCCGATAACATCCTATCTGACAGGGCCATAACAGCTTGGAGAGGCTCACACAGAATGGACGAAATATGAAAAGAAAACAGAGGGCGTACAAATACCCGGGGCACACTACTTTGTGCTAGGCACCAAGCACACATAATCTATTTGGTACATGTATACACTGAACCCCCGGTTACCTACATCAAGGGTATGAATGGAACCAGAATTGTTTTAACGTAGCAAAAAGGGGGGGGGGGGGGGGGAAGCCAACGGAACGGAAAGCATTGTTTGTGTGTTCAAATCTGCGATTTTGGACAATACGGCCTGTAGCTAGCAAGCAAGAGGCATAGATCATCATGAGCCCCCGCAGCAAGCTGCGGGGGCTCATGAGGATTTATGCCTCATACAGATGCGCGCCTTTCGCTGTGGGAGTGGACAGACTAGAACAAACTGAATGGTAAATGGAAAACATTCGTATTTCTTTGTCAAGGCAATGTAATCCCTAATATCTAATCTGACAGCTGTGTACAAAACCGCTGGCGCCTCCACGGCGGAGAAAGAATTCAGAAACGAAAATATTGCGATAAGTAGACGCCATTGCAGATAGAAATAAATTTTTTAAAAACTGGAAACGCAATCTCAAGAGAAATGAAAATCTTGCGATAAAGTTGACTCGCTTTGTAGAATGAAATACAAATTTGTCTAAATTAATGCTCAGTAGACATGAAATTATTTCTGTAGGTTGAACCTGTCGAAGAAAAAATACAAATTGCTAGCACTGATCAGTATCAAAAGAGTATTTGGTAATATAAGCCTACTAAAGAAAAACATCGGTTACAACAAGGTCGGTAATAACAATAGTCGGATATAACGACACTTTTTTTTAAAACCCCTATCATACTGAGGCTAAAAGCTTCAAATTTGTATACTGCCATATGCAAGCTACATTATAGTACTTACGGATTAGGATATAGACCAATGGCTTTAGTTCACGGGTGGTGCCAGAATAGCTTGGCGCCTAGAGGCGCCAAGCTATTCTGGCACTACCCTTGAACTATTTTAGTCCAACTTATTTTACACGCTGGTGTATTCCGAATGATAAGGGTTAAGAGGTGCCCACAACAGTTTTTCAATGTAAATTACTTCGCTTGTAACAGATTCGGATATAACGAAAAGAAAAATTCGGTTCCTTCTCGATCTCTTATACTAAACGTTTACTGTGGTCATATTTCTGTGCTGGTCTGCGATTTTGGACCTAAGGGCCTAGAGCCTTTAAGTCCAAAATGACAAACTGGCACACATCATACAGACCACAAAAGCAGTGTTTGGAACTATTCACTTGAAATTTATTTTATTCTCAGGCACAAAAAGCATCTTGGGTACAGTGCCAGATGCAATACACATTCTTCTGTAAGCGACACAGATCTTCATGACCCAATGATTCAACCGCGGAAGATAGATGCCTATTTCAGAATACATTTACATCTATGAAACTATGACTTTCAAAATACAAGTCAGTCCTATCACTTCCATCGCCATGGACAGTTTATTTTAAACGTCTGACAACGCTGCGGATATGATTGTGAAATGTAAACAGTTGGCTCTGGCGGTGAAAAAGAAGACCGAGCTGGCATTTCGGGATGAAAACACGGCAAACAGACAGCGTGGCGATGAAATGCTTTTGAGAGCAACTAACTTCGTGACAGGGAAAAGGTCTTGTGGCTATTCAAGACACAGCAGCAATGAGGATGCGTTTCTGTTGAACTTGTCTAATTACAAATACCTTCAGGCTAACCCAGAACAACTATCTATCTCTTTCTGAGGGACAGAGATGCTCGTAAATGAGGCCGATGCGTACCAGCAAGAGGCATGGATTCTCATGAGCGGCGATGCAGAATCTCATGAGAATCTATGCCTCCTGTAGTCGGAGCATGCCTTGAGAGGACCTAGTAGGACTGATTGCCCTTAACTCATTCAGCCCCGACACACCACAGCAAAACATGGGTCGAGCACGATAGTTCAAGGGTGATGCCAGAGTAGCTTGGAGCCCATAGGCGCCAAGCTACTCTGCCACCACCCTTGAACTATCATGCTCGATCTTTCTCTAGAATTGTAGTACAGTCGTTCAGAGGACAGCTTCAAAATTTGTGGATTTTGGTCTTGGGGTAGAACGAGTTAAAATGCATGTACTTAGGGATAAAGTACGCTGGAAGCATGTCTACGGCCCTCTTTGCATGAGGGACACAGATATAAATTTGGCGAAGAAGTCGGCTCACATGTTCACGAGCCCTAGTAATCAGTTAGGACTATTGTCTCTTGTCGGTCACTGCTCAATGTCTTTTGACAGGAGTAAACAAGTTTAATTTTAACTCATCACTGCTGAAAATAACTGAACATCACCCAACTTCAAGAGTTTAGATCCTCATGAGCCCTCGTAGGAGGATCTCTACCTCTTGCTGATATCCATTAAGGTATGTATCTATGTTCTTTTGACGGCTGGGCATCTTTGGCGTAGTTCTAACAATGGACTTTTAAAAATCTACGTCCACGGTATTGACGGCATGTAGCAAAAAACATGTATGCTTTTTTCAATATTCGTATAAATTCTAGTTCAATTTTCTATTTATTCTTTTTCATCCCGCACAGAACCTCCGCACCTATGCCAAGAACTGACGTTGACGAGAATTCCAGCTCAATTTTTTCCCTATCTCCCCATCCCTTACGAAGCCTCCGGAACTGTGCCAAGACCACTATCAAATGACCAGGGCTATTTCGGCCTGGAGAAACATTTTCTTGTCTTCATTTTCATATCTGCGGCGCTAATCAACAGCTGACCACGTTGTTCCTGGAAACGGTTTAAAGGATAGAGGTGTGAGGGTGGGGGGAAGGGCCCGGAAGGGCAAACACATTTAAATGAAGACAGAAACAGGTACGCGTAGACGAGGTTTAAAAAATGGGAGAGAGGTGAAAGGGGGTGGGGGGGGGGGGGGTGGGGGTCGGGGGAGGGGTACTAAATCTGATTACGAGGGATGCACTCTTACACTTTAAATCCCAAAATAACTCCCTCGGTCTGAGGAAAAGATAGAACCAGACGTGGCTAACAAGACCAAAGCGTAGAATCTGCGTTTCTTGCAGACTGAAGGAACTAGATGAAGGCATACATTGTGTAAATACTGATTATGAGATGTAAAGATGAGTATCGGGAGAAAGGGGGTGGGGGGTGGAAAGGGGGGGGGGCTTTGGTTAGGTATCGAGTCACACTGGCTGTCTCCCTCGATTCGCTACCGGTGTAGCGGTAGCGAATCGATGGAGACAACCAGCGTAGAATGAGGTTTGAGAAGAAAAGCCGTGGGTGTGTGTGCCGGCGATGTCTAACGATATGCAGTTGATGGCTCGGAACAGATGGCTCCCCTCAAGAGTTTCTCCCACTATCCAAAACACACAATAAGGAAATTTGTACGTGTTTGTTCAGAAGTCGGCAGGGGGTTGTTATTCTTACAATTACTGCGAAGCTGAAGGTAGGGATGAGAATGCGGAAATTTTGACATACCTTTTGCTGCGGAAGAGGGTCATGAAAATGGGTTACGACAGACTAAACCTTTTTTTTTTTTATAGAGCTCCGGTAAATCGATTTTGAACTTAAACATAAACAACAAAAGGGAACATGAAAAGCAAATCAGAAGACGCTGTAAGGACGACTGCCGGGGTACTCTAAGCGACACGGGCTTGAAAGTTAGTAGGAGGGAGGGGGAGAGAGTTAAAAAAAAATAGAGGTGGTAGAGGGACAGCTGTAGAAAAAAAAAACCCAACAAAACTACAGCAAAAAACTGAGCGGGGGAGATTTAGCGATTGCCCCAATCCATTGACCTTTCTGTCATCTGCTTCATCCATTGCCCAGTGACGGATGCTCTCAGTGATGCCACACGCACACACTAGCAGATGCACTGTCTGGCTCATATCCCTTGACTTAAAACCAAATAACTGCCTGCATTTGAAGCAACCAGAGATCCAGCCTTGCAAGCAAGAGGTGTAGATCTTCATGAGCCCTTGCGTCCTTGCAGGGGCTCATCAGGATCTATGCCTCTTGCAGACAAGGGGAGATTTGCAAGGAAAAGCTACTAGATATCCATCCGCAGAATCAAACGACTCCGCCAGACCCCATCCGTCATCTCACAAACCGCCGCCACTTGAAAAGCAATAGAGGACTACAGCATCTCAACAACGGCGGAGAGTGGCAAGAACATATGTACCGTGACACCCGGCTGTTTAGTCCACGACGTACATTCCTTTACCCCGTGTGCATGCTGACATCGGTAATGTAAACAGTATCAATGTCTGCACGCGCACAGGGGTTAGTGCAGCCATAGGAACACAGATGGAAATGTGAAATTATTCACTTAATCTCAGTTCACACGTCTTTGACATCAGTTTTGTCGTCACTGGCTACCTAATAGCGCTACCCAATGTGCACAAAGTCATCGGGCCGACGTCCGGTCCGTGCGCGGGCCAACGGCGGCCGACGTCGGCCCGATGACTTTGTGCGCATTGGGTACGGACAATCTGAAAATTCGAATGGGCAGTGAAATGTCCGCATATTCTCTGTTTATGCCAGTGAGTAGATCGACTGAACAGGAACTTCGTATAATATGACAACAAATGTTAGGAGATCACCTGGCAGTTTATTAATACCGGAAGTTTACTGTTACACATATGGGCACGCATAGTCCCGTGACAGGTATTCTTCAGCTGTAACAATGGTCATGTTCCACGTGTTTGTTCAACCCCTCATTTTATTTCCATAAAAAGCGGCTTTACGACAGGTGCTACAGTAAGTCCTAGTAAGAGATGAAGGGGGTAGAAGTGGAAGGGTGGGGATACTAAGCTGAAAAGGTGGGGGTGGTGGTGGGAAATGGGGGACGGGTGCTAAGCACAGACATAAAAACAACTTAAAACCTCTTCTGGTATGGTCTTGTTATCACTGTCGGCCGTAAGCAAGGCAGTCATGCGTATTGTAGTACCTCTGGCATACAGATACAATTTCTAATATCTTCTCCGTAGTATGGACTAATAGGCTGAACTCCACTGACCTCCCTCGAATGAGATACACGGCTGCATTTCTTGATTCTAGGGTCAGTTGCACGATCGAGCTTAGTCTTATGTAAGCCACTAAGAAATGTGCTCCGTTATAGCGGATAACCCTGCTTAGTGGCTTGCACAGGACTAGGCTTACTCATGCAACTGAGCCCTGGACATTACGTCCCTGTAACATAATGTGCAGGTCTCTGATGGCATGTGTCAGTGCCCCGTGACATTCTGTCGCTTCACGCAACACCTTATACAATTTGAGTTTACTGACGATGGCAAATCACACTTTTTGACTTGACCCATATGGCTGGCTGTTAATCGAAGGCTGGCTGGTGTAAAATTCATCGTTCAGCCAACCAAGCTGGACTAAATTCATACACTTGCGCCGCACGGCAAACCCCACTCCACCCAAAACACCCACCTGTTGTGGCCGTGAGACTGAAGAGACCATTGGCGGTCGTATCCTTGAGACAAAAAGGACCATTGGCTGAGATTCTTCAAGATATTGTTCCCGCGTGAGACTGGCCATGAAAGTATGACTGACTGGCCACTTGGCTTAGTTGGTTATCTTGTACATCCCAGCCGGCGGATTCTTTCGAGTTCTTTCCCAATGTGCAAAAGGCCATCGGGCCGACATCGGCCGCTGTTAGTCCGCGCCCCAAGGTTTGGGGCGCGGGCTAACAGCGGCCGATGTGGGCCCGATGGCCTTTTGCGCACTGGGTTCCACCCTCAAGGTTTTTACGTGTTATCTTCGCACCATCGAAATGTTACGGTTCACTTGCTGTGCACCCTGACACACATATCTATCTTGATATCTTAACCCCTTGTGATTGCAGCCACCGGTACTGTAAACAGTACCAGAGGCTGCATGCACTACGGGGTTAATCTTTACCGCTGCCGCATCTCTCAAGTATGTTCAGCTTGGAGAGCAGCTTTCTTTTCTTACATTTTCATTTCTTTTCCATCCGCCGCCAAATGTTTGGGGTCACTGGCAAAGCCCATCACGTGAAACAGAGTTTTATTTTTTACTGAACATCAGTGCTAATTACACACAACAAACCGAAACAGGCCTCAATGCATTGCAAAGTCCTAACCTCCTCCACAGCCGTATCATACTACCCTGAAACTTCAGTCCTAAACATTCTATCACTGTGAGGGTGCCTATACAGATCTGAAAGTAAACAACTAGTTGTTGTTAGGACTGGGTCTGTCTTTTAAGTCCATCCACCGGCATTGTTTGTTTGACAGAACGCATAGTTATTTTCAACGTGGAGCTAGTTAAACGGGCTATCTCACGACAAAGGCTTGGTGAAAACCTACAGATAACTGTCTTGAAGATACCTGTGAAGGCACGCCTGTGAAGACGATAGAGAAATGTTGCACCTAGTTAGTATGCAGCCTTAGAATACCTCCTTGCAGTTGCAGTTGGAGAAGTGTTCGGTGTCCGAGAAACACTGATGAAAATAGATCCAGCAAGAGGCACAGATCTTTGTGAGCCCCCGCATCCTGCGGGGGCTCATGAGGATCTGTGCCTCCTGCAGATGGCAACGTCGAATGCAGGAGCCAAACTAAACTGATTCAGAATAGGCCATCTGTCTTGAGAAATCATCACAGCTTTTGAGAGAGATATACCCTCTGTCTCGCAGATTCTTATCTGTTTTGATCGGATGCTCAGCACCTTAACCCCCCATCCCCAGGGGCTGCTTGAGATTCTTTAGAGTTAATAGAGATGATGATTAAACCGCCCCAACCCTTGCCTATCTTTTCACCCTGGTCAGAGGGCGGAACCAGAAGGGTAGATGGTTGGAAGGGATAATCCAAGCAGACACGCGAGTATGAAGGCATCTGATAAGCATCACAGATGAGAGAGGAAGCAAAAGCAGCTGCAGCAAGAAAACTCATGATCTAGTTCGTCCGCGGGAAACAGAGGTAAATAAGATAATTGCAGCAATAGGCAGAGGTCACATCATGAGCCTTTTCTGTCTGCAGTATCTCTTTCGGGTGAAAGGGGATGGCCGAAGAAACAGCAAGTAAAGGAGGGTATCCAGGCTTATACCTGGGGAAACTATTCTGCAGTTTATCATATGGCTGCTGCCGCTAATTATGATTACAGTGTCAGACGGGTAGCGTTGGGAAGTTGTGTGAATCATCTTCATATACAAGGTGTGGTGGAATGTGATTTTGGACCTTACAGATTAAAGCCACAAGGGTCAAAATTACAGACAGGTGTGGACTGTGACTCTGGACCTCCAAACTTCGAGGCATAAAGGTCACACAGAGTTACAGACGAGCTCACATATTGTAAAGCAATAAATAAACCGACCAGTTGGGGAGGACGTTGGGCGTGTGCGTGTGTGCGCGCGTGCGCGTGCGTTCGTCGTGCGTGCGTCAGTGTGTGTGTGTATCGGCGTGTGTGTATCGGCGTGTGTGTGTGTGTGTGTGTGTGTGTGTGTGTGTGTGTGTGTGTGTGTGTGTGTGTGTGTGTGTGTATGAGGGGGTGCTCGGGTATCATGTAGTATAACCAGCGGTTAGAGTCGGAGTGAGAAAGGTAGGGATGGAGGGAATGCGGATGACATGGGCTGGTAGTATCGGTGGTGGTGTGCAAATATGTGAGCTGGTCTGCGATTTGAACCTCACGGTCGTAGGCCGTAAGGTCCAAAATCACAGATCAACACACATACTGTACTTGACTCCAAAAGTAGCGTTAGTACAATTTCCGTTCCTTTTCTAGTGCAAACTAACACGACATTTTCCTGTTAACTTTTTTTAAGCCGACATGACTGCACCTAGATTGTCTAGTTTGCTGATTCGTAAAACATGCCTTTGATGAATCATTTCATAAGGGGGCGGGGGGGGGGGGGGCGGGGTGGGGGTGGGGGGAAGGAGCGAAGGGCCCAGGACACACTACACACGTATATTTGCTAGGTAAAAGAACTCAAAGAACTTTCAGTCCAGCTGGGGTAGCAGCGATGAAGTATACGAAGCAAATGCGTACCGAGCAAGGGGTATAGATTCTCATGAGCCCCATACAGCCTGCTGGGGCTTATGAGGATCTGTGCCAGATGTAGACGCTGATAGGCTTGTTTCAGCAACCGATTATATTCGTTCTATTGACACAGAAGGTGTGGGCTGACAACATACCCGGCTAAACAGCGCTTCCATCATGGCCAAGTCTCATTATGAGGGACTCACATTTCGCCGCAAATCGCTCCAAAACGGGTAAACTGAACGGGTGCCAAAAACCCTTTGCCCCTCGGCTTCCAGTTTCGGGGGGACCAGTGATACGAGTCAAATTTATTTTGCGGTTTTGAAGGGTTTTTTTTGTTAGTTCGGCAATGACTATCTTTCATCTGCAATGCATGAACCAATGCAGCCTAGCAAAAGATCTATTGAATGCTTGATCTTTTTCGGTGGCGGAGGTGGGGGGGGGGGGGGGAGGGGGGGGGCGCAGTTAGCGTCATGGAGAAAACAAAAACTTTCTGTATCCATGTGTGTGCTGGTCTGTAATTTTGGGCTTAACGGCTGAAAGTCGTTAGGTCCAAAATTACAGACCAGCACACTCAGCCGTATCAGCCAAAACCAAACCGGCATCAGAGCATTTGTACCAACGTTTTCCTATAGTAGAGGGAGGGGGGGGGGGGGAGAGGGGGAGGGGGGGGAGGGGGGGTCAGTGTGTCACACATGCGTGTACGATGTTTTTCAATGTTGACCTTTCGACGCTCGTTATCTTCTAAGGCTTAAAAAGGTTAGTGGAAGACGTGCGGGAAGAAGGGGATGGGGGTATTTTAAAGTGACATCAATGAGGCAAAGACTACCTCATTTGAAGCGAACGTTTTTCTCTAAAATGGACATTTTTGGTGTAATGGATATGCGATCAGCTGGTGGATAAATAACAAATTACAATCTAACAATAACGCGAATGAGAGAGGATGGATGGATGGATGGATGGATGGATGGAAATTTGAATAAATGAATGCATTTTTTTTTTTAAATATTCGGGTACGATCGAGAAACGATAACAAAATAGTTCTGTTTCGACACGGGATTCTGACAATACGCACGTATTTTCTTACGGTGATGCAGTTTTAGTTTTGCATGATGCAGCAAGAAAATATAATTGGAGACAGCTAACAAGGAGCCGGGTGTGCATGCGGGTGTGTGACGGCAAAGAAAAATGATAGCACATATGCACACACAGAAGAAGCCGCGCGTGGGAGATAAGGGTGTCAGAATACCTCAGATGGCAAAGTAAACTACAGAGTGATTATGCTTCTTGGGATTTGTCGAACAGCTAAACGCAGACTGCCCGGAAAACTAAAAGTCAACACCGAAAAAAAGTAGAAACCAACCAGCCTGCAAGAGGCATAGATTCTCATGCGCTCCCGCAATTGCGGGGGCTCATGAGAATCCATGCCTCTTGCCACTATACTTCTTTTGGTAATAATCCTATCACAGGAATACATATTCGTTCTTGACATAACGTATACTGGTGGACAAAAAGCAGGAACTGCATGAGGCTGCATAAGGCGCATCTTCTAACAGGGGGCTCGCGCATTATGGCGATCTCTTTGATCCTCCGGTAGAGGAGGCTGTAGGGTATTTAGAGAACGATGGTCAAACACAGAAGTGAAGATTTCCTCCCGCATAATGGCTTCTCGTTTTCCCGTCAGACATCACGTCTTTTCAAATCCGCCAAATGCGGCCTCCCACTTTACGCTTATGTCAAGAAAAAAGATCGTCATTTTCAGTCGCAGGCCGAATCCCTTGAGGGCTTAACACTCCCTTCCCCACCACCGATGTCTGAGGGCCAGTGACGTAAGTAAATGAATGGACCTATCTTCCCCTACAAGCTAGAAACATAGATTGTCATTAATCGTACAACGGACCTGCAAAACAAAAAAAACGGCCATGCAAATCTGTGCATATGGCAGATGAATTGGGGAGGCACAGAGGTTCATGATAATCCATCCTGTTTTGCAGATAGAAGAGCAGACGTAGAAGGTGACGAGAATCTATGCTAGAATATACTGACGAGCAAAAGAAACGCGACATGATTTGAATCATCGGAAACACTTAAATGGAAGGGACTAGATGAGAGAACGCGAACGGATTAATGAATACTGGGTTTCCCCCAAGCGACCTAAATACATAGTTAGTTTGTCATAATCTTCCAACTGACGTACATGGGTTTGACGAAGAACGCCCCCCGCCCCCGCCCCCCCCCCCGGCCCCCCCTCCGCTATGTTACGTATGAACTCAGAAGAAGAAAATTTGTTTTCTTAGCCTAGTCCTTTTGCAAATTTTAAGCTAGTCATTGTTATTTCCTCTGACGCATGCAAAACCCGTCCTGCACATATATGTAATTAAAAAATTGTTTCGTTTTTCCAGTCCGTTTTCTTTATTTTATAGTGTTAATGGTTTTTTACACATAGTGTTTTCGTTTATTCTTTCAAATAAAACGTCTAAACAAATTTCTTGGCTTTGACATGCCTGTCATAACCTTCCGTGTCTAGAACGTTCCACGTAAGCTGTGTCTTCTCAAAGAATTCCAAAAATCATGTCTCTTTTTGTCCCCCAGAAAAAGGATATTCAAAACAACGTTGCAGAACAGATCAAGACAAGTGTGAAGGAGCTGGAACACTGGTTTCAGTTGTTTTTGCATGGCGCACGCCACTAAGCATGGTGCTCCGCTATACCGGAGTACGTTGCTTAGTGGCTTGCACAGATCAAAAGCTCACTCATGCAACTAACACCCGCTGTTTACGTCTCAACGCCAGCTTTTCGATGTCACGTGTCCACTGAACCATTCAGCGCTGCTACACCACAACAGGATCAGCCAAGATAGTTCATGGGTTGTCACCGCAAGAATAGCATGGAGCCTCTAGATCCCTCAGCTGTTATAGTGGATCCATATCAGTTGTGTGCAAACAGTATTGTGCCTGGAGTATATGTGTTGTGTAATAGGACTTTAAGAGTGTATTTTTCAGGCCGTTTGTAGGACTAGAAACTTTGAACTTTGCGAATTTCGTAAAGTTCGAAGTTATTAGACCTGGATACAAAACAACGGGTCGTTTAAGGCTACTGATACGAGCAACAACAACAACAACAACAACAACAAAAATAAAGTTTGCTCAAGGTTGAAGGTTAGGGTAGATGAAGAAGAGCAAGATGATAAATGCAAAATGGACTTACCCGTGTGTGATCGTACATGGATCTGCAGAGCACTATCGCTGCCAAACACTTTATGGCAAAAGCGGCATTTGTGCTTAAAGAAGGGGTCATCGCACGCGTACTGGTTTCGCTCCAAAACTGGAAAAGGAGAAAAAGAATTGGGGGTTAGGCCAGTTTTGGCAACAGATTTTGATTATGGCATAACTATGATGCAACTACGACGTAAGAATATGACGTAACTACGATGTATATGTAGATAAGACGTAATAGGTAAGTACATTCAGTTGGCAATGGGATAACTATAATGTAGCTTTAACAAAGCTGAGACATAACTGTGACATAAGATGTTTATCAACTATTTAAAATAGCGGTGATACACTTCCCTCAGTACTGCAAAATTAAAGACTAATTCATGACAAAAACGTAATTAGTTACAAAAGCACACATAAGGCACACATCAATGAAGACATACAATGTAGTTTATAAAATTCTAAACATGAAAGGCAATTTAGAAAAAGGAATAGATCTGCCGATCGCACCAGCGAGAAGCATAGAACATCATAAACCCCCGCAAATTGCGGGGGTTTATGATGATCTATGTCTCTTGCAGGTAAATCAGTGGCGAGATTGCGAGATGTTCCGATCTGATATCACATACTTTTCCAAGCTTCATCCATCTATCCAGACAAAATCAAGACTGAGAGACCAAAAACCAGCTTGACAATGTAACCACAAGCACACAGCAAACAAAGCAATGCGTGAAGACAAGGCACCAGCTGACTGCTTGAACCTGTTCGTGTTTTTTGGCTCTGATTGTTTGATATGATACAAAAATAAATTGCCGGCACTGCGATGCCACACGGGATGAATTCTCCTGTTTTACATCCCCGTTTCTCTCTGATGCAAAAGTGCAGGCCCATAAGGGACCAGCAAGAGGCATAGAAACTCATGAGTCCATGCGAATGCAGGGACTCATGAGAATCTATGCCTCTTGAGGATGTAAAATATTAGCTGTCAGTCAAAATAAGTGTTGAACAGCTGTAGAGAAGCAGGTGTATTTGAAATTTAGATATATTGAGGAATGTGTGGTGTGGAGTCAAACGCTAACGTCTCTAAGCATCCGGTGCGATTGTGTAAGCTTTCACCGTTTTGGACACTTAGAGACCTAGATAGGGTACGCTCTTGCTCTTTGATCGAGACTTTCTTTAAGTGCCAGTCGCTCAGTCTTAGAGACGTAAAGCCTAAATACACTACAATGAGATGTATCATTTCATCGATTATGAGCCTGAAATAACTGCACTTGGAATGTTTCATATTGTTTGTCAATGATCATCGAAAGCTAGATGCTCACGAACCGCCGCATGTACCATAAAGGTTTCTTGATTAAATGACATTATGACAGTTAGTTGGTTAACTGACAAGTTGACGTGCACTAGCTAAGTACTATTTTTAGCTGACAAGTAAAATTTTACTTGACAAGTAATACTTCTACCTGACAAATAGTATTTTACTTGACATCTACTTGACATTTCCACATTTTCTCAAGGGCTTGAGTTAGTGGCGCTGACAAGGCCTTCCTGGTGAAAGTCCTCCACGGCAGCTGCCAGCCTCCCCACAAATGATCCATGCAAATAAGCTTCTGATGGACGGCGGCGAAGGCCAAAGAGAGCTTACCCCACCCGCAAGAGCCGTGGACCGCCATCTGAAAGAGGCACAGATCTTCGTGAACCTCTGCTGAAAGCAGGGGCTCGCGAAGATCTGTGCCTCTTGCCTGTCAAACATCAATGCAATTTCCGTCTGTGTTTTTTACATGGGGAATGCTGTGGGGTTCAGCTGACGACTTCGCAGCTCCGATCCCGATTCTGATAGTGCGCTTTTCAACACCCGGCCGCGCAATTTGACAACTGCAGAGCTGCCGATGCTATCAACGCCTGGAATTATGGAAATGCTCAAGAATGCCGGCCTCCCAGTCTTTCCTCTCTATTTTTCTGAAAGCTCTGGAGATAAAAAGGTGTCAAAACGGAGGGAGAGCCTGTTCAGAAACTAGGGAGGGGAATGAGGGAGCGAGAGAAGGGTGGTGGGGATGAAGTGATAGAAGATACAAGAGAGAGAGAGAGAGAGAGAGAGAGAGAGAGAGAGGGGTAATGTTGGACATTGAGGTGGTGTGTGTGTGAGTGGGTAAGGGGGGGGGGGGGTCTTCATCTTCCTCGGATTCTATTTTCAAAACAAGATTTGCAGGCGGAAGAGGTACCCTTCACTCAAGAATTTTTGAAGCTCTTAGGAATTAGCAATACAAACACAAGTGGGCCGACATGCTCCCTGCAAAGAAAAAATTAGTTCAGATATTTTCTCCTTCGTACACGAGTACTTGATCTTTTTTTGTGGACAGTTTTGCATCCTGGTCCAAAATCACAAACATGTACAAAATATGTTAGAGAATATGTCGGAGGCCATAATCGCTACTGTTTACAAATAAAATCGCACACCAGCCTTGGCGGCCAACGTTTTTTCTTGCGAGGAACGCTAACTAGCCACCGAGCGAGCGAGCGAGCGAGAGAGAGAGAGAGAGAAGGGGCAACATACACATATAAAAATAATAAACCGGACCACCACTGACGCAGAGCAGGCGCACGTGTCTTTCAGTCATAAAGCGAAATACGGGCAGCAATCACAGAGCTACATCAGCCCATAAGCCCAGCACTTAAATTCAGTTTTAGATCTGTGCCCCTACACACGACGCAATTCAAGGCTACGTAACTGATCACTGTTTTTATTTAAAGAAGCAGAAAAGTCAGTAAAATTAATACGGCCAATCCCACAACGCAAAAGGCACATATTTTAAGAGCTATATTCTAACGAGCTCAGAGAAACATAGATGGGACTAACTGAAAAGCAGCAAGAGGCGTATATTGTCATGAACCGCTGCGAACAAGAATATACGCCACTGGCAGATAGTACAACATCAACGATGGATTGTTTTATTTTCTGGCATCCCATCTTGGACCTCACAAGGTTCTCGCCGGCTTGTATGTTTATCAGGCAAGGGACCGGACCTGTCAGCAAGCAATGTAAAGATTCTGCGATGAAAATAGTCTCTCTCTCTCTCTCTCTCTCTCTCTCTCTCTCTCTCTCTCTCTCTCTCTCTCTCTCTCTCTCTCTCTCTCTCAATTTTCTTCTTATGTTTTATTTTCAAGTTTTAAATATTTATTTATTTTAGTTTTGTTTATCTTTGCTCTCTCCCTTTTCTTTTAATTTTTTATTTTTTATTTTGTATATTTTTATTTTTATTTTGTATTTTATTATTTATTTATTTTTATTTTTATTATTATTTTTATTTATTTTTTTTGGGTGGGGAGGAGGGGTGGGGCGGGGGGTGGAGACATAAAAGGCACCCGCTTAAATGCAATGTAGCCGGATCGGGTCATATGATCCGACAACCTCGTTTCATCCCTTCAGTCCGAGTTAAGCCTCTGTCAAAAAGCAATCATAACGGGGCAAACGTCGCCCCAGCCCACACACGTCGGTTCTTCCCATCTGAAAAAGGCATAGATATTCACGGGCGCCCCACGCCTGCAGGACCTCATGGGGGTCTACGCCTATTGCTGGTATAGGGATGAATCCAATTTCGCCTTACTCACGTTTATGCTCCTCATAGAGAGGACCTACCTGGGTTTTGTCTGCGCTCAAACACATGAGACGCTTGACATCTGGGCTTTTCTCAACAACAAAGAACCCGATTTCAGTCACCCCGAAGATATCCACCGATGACAGAGACGCAAGTAAATGAATCTGAAGCCTTTCAGCAGAAGGCACGGATCCTCATGACCCACCTGCAACTGCAGGGGCTCATGAGGATCAGTGCCTCTTGCAGAGGGAGAAGGTTTTCTCAGTTACACCGAAAGACCTTCAGACGAAGTTTCTTTTGTGGATATCACGATTCGTATTAGCCGTGAAACACGCTAGCATCATAAATCAAACCGCGCTGGCGGTGACGATTATGAAAAGTTTGTTCATCTTTTTTCTTCTCATAATCCTTTCCAGTCAAGTTTACATGATCCCCTTTCATGGTCGTCTGGTATAGGGCATGGAATACGTTTTCGGTGTTACACAATCTCGCTGTGAAAGAGGACTTTATTGTTTCACGAACAAACAAAGTGCATTTTAAAACGGGAGATCTGTTGTCTGTAGTTACATTCTGAACTGATACTCTGTTCAAATGCCTCCAAAGGAAGCAGCCCGAATGCCCTACAACACAGTAGCACCATCCTCATACGTATCATCTTTCGCTAATACTCACTAATTGTATTTTAGAAGTTTCATGTTTCGGAGTGTGATTCAAATCTAATGAACTTTTATGAAAAATCCAAACAGGTAGATCCTCAGCGAATAAATATTTGTGGGCTGGTCTGTAATTTCTATATGTGCAGGTATCACAGACCATCATAAATTACTGGGAAAAGGAAGGCTGGCGCATGTTCAAAAGAAACGTTAAATTTTCGGCTCAGAATGTGATTTGAGACTCTGAAAGATAACAACTAGAAGTTACTGAATGGAAGATGGAGAACGGAAATGACTCGAATGGGGTGGAACACGCGCTAACGCTTCATATAAGCATAGATCTAAAGATTCATTCGCTGATAATCTTTGATCTGTGAGCGCCAAAATGTACCTCTATGTTCAGAAGTACCCAACGGAGAAAGAAACACGCTTAGAAAAAACGGTACAACACAATTTATTAAATTTTTTTTCTAAGCGTGTTTCTTTCTCCGTTGGGTACTTCTTTGCATTTCACACGCTTGGCAGTCACCTTTTTGGTCTGGATTGTTTACCTCTATGTTCAGACAGCGAAGAAGGTCACAGGGCGCTCAGCGGGCCAATGAACAATTCAGAACTGTTTGACTTTTTTAAAGCTGTACAAGAATCATAATTGCGGTCTGTGATTTCTGATCTTACGACTCTAAAGACGTTCATCAGTACAAATTAAAAAGTAAATTAAAAGTAGCGGTTAAATAGTCACTAAGCAGTACATCTTTACATTCGGTGGAAGAGAATAATTATAGCTTTGAATCGAGCCGCAGTACCTGTGCAAGAATGACGCAAAATGACGTCATCATCAAAGCTTTTACAGTCTCTCTGTTAGCATTTTCATCTGCAAGAGGCATAGATTCTCATGAGCCCCTGCAGCAGCATGAGAATCTATGACTCTTGCTGGATTGGTTCAGGTCCTCTTACCCTTCAAAAGATGTCAAAGAAATCGTAAGCTTGAGCCTGGACCGGGCCATTCTGATGATAAATGAATATGCGGATGGGGACACCATGGACGATTAAGTGCAGATCGTGAAATGTTAAACCGGTTTAACAGGAGATGGCTTTGACGGTCCTCTGATAATTAGTCCTGCGTCATTCTCGCTCCTTCTTCACTCCGCCCCCCCCCCCCCCTCCTTGATGCCGTATGTTCAATAGATTTTGTCTGATATCTCGAACACCTGAATGGCCTCGAACTCCAAGGAATAACGATGTAAATAAGGCCAGCAAGAGGCATAGATCTTTATGAGCCCCCGCATTCTGCTCATGAAGATATACGCCTCTTGCAGATGAACGCTGAGGAGTTTTTAGGGTACCCTGGAGTCCCCTTTGAGTTGACAGACAGTGCGTAAAATTTCACACTCATCTCTTGTCCCTCATCGAAAATTAAACGCCAGATGATATCTCGAATGATCTTTCGCACGAGGACACGCAGATGCAAATGTCACCAGCCAGCCTCCACACGAAGCGAGGGCTCATGAGGATACATGACTCTTAATAATGAAGAAGGATGACGATCTTTAAAGAAGTGTCACTGCACAGCGCGATTGATGCATCACGATACCCATCGTCATCTCTGGCTGCTTGAGCCGATGAGGGTGCAGGCACCACCAATCCGGGAAATACTGATGCAAATTGAGCCAACAGGAGCCAAAGGCTTTCTTTGGCCCCAGCAACTTGCTGCGTGACATGAAGATCTACGTTTCCCGGAGATGGAAAAGAGCTTTATTTTGCGAAGTAAAATGACTCCTAAACGTTCATGGTCACACTATATATTGCATCCGCGTCGGAAGTGAAAAAGACACAAATACAGAGTGAAAGAGGCCTATTAATATTTAGCACCTCTCATCTCCTCCTTACACCAATTACTCACACGTTGTTGATGGTAGTTTGAGACAAGGAGCGCCTGGTTTTACTTACTGAAATGAAGGGTTGGGCTCGAACCAGCCCTCTGGAGGTTCTTCAATCTTCCTCTGCACGTTCACCCCTCAGGCATCTGCCAGAGGCGTAGATTCTCATAAGCTTCTGTAGCTGTAGCTGCAGGAGCTCATGATAATGTACGCCTCTTGTTTAAAGGGATAGATCACAAGCTTCGTGTGATTGTAAGTGCGCAATACGAATGATGATAAATTCACAGTTTTGTCTGTGGTGTAGCATTTATATCTGCTGTTCTTACCGGGACCATGTTCCATCTCTGGTCCTCTGGTGGAGGACGGTCCAAGGGGTTTCAATCTGTGAATGCGTTGGCGGGATCTGATTTATCAGTAATCACTTCCTCACACCCAAGGGCCGGACAGCGCCATAAAAACCGGTCAGAGCCAAGATGTTCCTGTTATCTCTCAAAGATTTCCAGCATCAGTTCTATAGTGGACAGTTATTCAGTCATATGTAAGAGGCACAGATTCTCATGGGTCCCCGCAAATTGTGGGGGCTCATGAGAATCTATGCCTCTTGCTGGCACCATTTGTGCATGTGTTCCCAAGGCAGGGAAGGTCTTCGGAATCTTAATCTGAAATGAAAACGACGCTATTCAATCGTGGACAAGACCATCTTCTTCCAGCTTTCTCTATATTTCTCACTGCCATAAAATTCTTTGTCAACGCGACTCCTGCAGGACTAACAATTGACAGAAAATGCCCTGAAGACTCATGTGAATCACGTCGACGACCTACACACCGACTGACGTATTTCTAATCACACGCACATGGCCGAAAGGGAGAAATTATGAGAGCATTGTTGTGAAAGGGGACGACTCCCAGGAGAGGCCCCAAGAGTGACCAGGATACAAAAGGGTATGTGAACTCTGATTGGTTATAAGTCACGGAGGGCCATCGGATCAGGGGCCCTGTGCAGGATGGTGGTGGATAATAGCTCTCGAAATGAGCTGTGTCCGGCAAATATTTCTCCGAATGTCTTGGAGATGCTGATAATGAGAAGGAGGGCTTTCATAAATAAATCACACATTTCCTCAGGATGGGGGGTATGGGGTCAAGAATGCCTGATGGCTGGCTTCATTACCAAACTGTAACTGGGGCCAGCAAGAAGCATGGATCCTCAAGAGGATCTATGCTTCTTGCAGATGGAATTAATTTGCTGATGGAAGAAATAGACGTTAGAATGGAAGGTGTTAAAATATAATCATGCACCTAATCTAAAAGCGTGCCATCTCGGTTGAAGTCTTGGCTCTTCTAATCAGTCAGGATGCGCCAACCTCCCCTACTCCTCCCCCCCCCCCCCGCCCCACCTCTCCCCCACCAGTGCCCCAAACGTTTACACCAATGCATTGTATGACTATCTCAACAACCAATCTTTTGGGGGGAAAAGTGTGTCACTCCATGCAATTCAGAAGCTACTTTGTACAAATAAAAAATTGTAAATTTTTCGACGCAATGACTACTGGCAAATTAAAAAATATATATTATGTGTTGGTTGATTATGGACCCGGACATATATGCAAGCTTCAGAACCATCAGGTCCAGAAATCACAGACGAGGACAATAAGACGTCTTAGAAAGCCAAGCCCAGTCTATCGAACCCCATCACCCATTTAATCAACCTGATCCTGAGACCAAGAATAAAAGTAACATAGTCCGAAATAAAAGGGAGACAGACCTCTCCTCGACGGCACCCAGACACAACAAACCGCGTATTATATGGGCAGACACAGTTTTGGCAGGCCGGGCCTAATCCCCCCTAATTTTGTCCCCAGAAAACAGTACCGCGGACCTACCAGAGTGTCAAGCAGCATAGATCCTCATGAGCCACCCCGCCCTCATGGCTCATAAAGCTGGCAAGGGCTCATGAGAATGACTTTTTATATTTATATAAGTTATATAAGTTTCATCATCATTGTGGAGAGGACGTACAAGATGCGCAAGACAATCCACATAACTCCGCACGGATCAACGCCAAGAAAGGTATTGTATCGAACGCATCCAAGATTAACACGATCAAGAGGCGTAGATCCTCATGAGGCCCCACTGAAAGCGGGGGCTCATGAGGATCTGCGCCTCTTGCTAACTTCATTTACATCCGTATTTCTCAAGCAGAGAATCCTGAGAGCGTAGACGATAGGACCTCTATCCCAGATTACACCTCGCGGATCCAATCAGAGAGAAAAGTGACAGTTCGCATCGAGTGATGAAAGAAGAATGATGCCGTTAGATAAATCATGCGAGCTTTACGGCCCCCCGCAGACAAGAGGGAGGGACCCTCCCGAGAGTCGCAGGACTCAAGACAAAGACGCTTATTAGTATTCGTCGCCATAACTGCATGAGGGGGCATCGACGGACGATGATTAGGAGAGGGCGCGAGGGGTCGGGACTCCATCGGTGTGGCTGCGGCCGTCTTGCAGTCATAAGTATTTTAAGACCATTTCATCTGCAAAAGGAATAGATTCTCATGAGGCCCTGCATTCGCAGGGGCTCATGGTAATATATTCCTCTTGCTGGTAGGATCCGACACCACTTTATTTCGTCATATTTTATCGTATGTTCTCAAACGGATATAGTCATGAAGTCATGAATGTTGACTGCTAAAAAATCTGTGACCTGACATACCCACCATGACTTTCTTATTTTGAGGCCTACAGACATAGAGTGATGTATCATCAGTCGCACTTTCTTTAGATGAAACTCTGTGTCTTTGCAGAAAAAAACACACATTTCGAGTATGTTATTTTTCAGGACCACAGACGAAAGTTGTAACTCTTCCAGTCACATCTTTTGCACGGTGAAGCTCCTGCACACACACAAACACACACACAAACAAACAAACAAACAAACAAACAAAAACAAAAACACACACACACACACACACACACACACACACACACACACACACACACACACACACAAGCACTCGGGTGTTGGGCTACAGCTTCTGAGTTCTAAGATTCCGTTTTCGCCCTCATTGCTGAATTTTATCTCATAAGCAGCCCCTCAATTAAACATATTGCTCCGCCAAATGGGGTGATGATTATTGGCTTTTAGCGGAGGGAGGAACAAAGGTCGGCGACACGCAATCACTCTTGCCGTGGGAGGGGGAAAGGTCAGCCTTGCCGTGCATTGAAACAATCTTCGTCGGCGGAGACCATCTTCAATAATTTTGTCACTTCGCAGCAAAAATGTGAGAATAGACAGATCGACTGTGATGGCTCAAGAATATTGCCTGATTTGACTGGCACATAAGACGCCAGGCTAATCAGGCAGTGTCCTTGAGCTGTCCTGATAGTTACGCTACCCTGACTCCACTGTAGCTGTTCATTGCAAAGACTCGCCACGAAAGTATGCACCATCTCGAGTTGTCACTACTGACCACAGCAAAGGCGACAAACACGACTAGTGCCTAGCAGATGATTTTGGCTCTGGGATTGAAAGCGTTATTAACTGTCACTTTTCTGACTCCATCTCCGCCGTTCACAGATCTTAACCCCATCAGTGCCGTGAAAATGCGAACATCATTCATGACGCAGGGGCACATGAAGTTCTTCGCATACCGGCTGGGTCTCATGCATATCTGTGTTTCCTGGTTGAACGGAAGTATTTGGCGTTGAATCTGCCATGATTTCAGAAACAATTTGTGACTATTGGCAGTAAAAGAGTTAAGATCGTTTATGTTTGTCGCCTTTGCTGGGGACTCAGCGACCCGGATAAATATGGATTTTTTCCCATGGTTTAATCGCGGGGTTATTGTATGCAAATTTCTATTGTCCCTGATTGTGTCTGGCTTTTTAGCGTGCTGATGTGAATATTATCCTTGAAATTAGTCGTGCATCCGCCTAAATGGACACCCCTTGCAGATGTTGTCTCCTTTCTCTTGCTTTGTTACTTCTGACTTGTGTTATTGTTACGCGTGCGCGCGCGTGCTGATTGAAATAATCGACGATACATAATTTATGGTGGTATTGTTGTTCGGCGCAGAACCCCCCCCCCCATATTTTGCTTATTCTATTGTCTTTATCGTCTATTTTACTAACTTGTTGTCTAAATGCGCATTGCAATCTTACCACTGAAAGAACAAAGGAAAACAGCACTTTTCTTTGTTCTATTAGTTGTAAGATTGATAATTAAATAATGGTGAAATTTTGCAATAGAGAAGACGGCCTCAACTGTTTAAAATCTTATCGTACGATAAAGATCCCTTAGTCCCGAAGGTCCCTTTGATTTATGTGACCATTACAACACGACGAAGCTACGTCACTTTCATTAATTCAAACCTTACGTCATGACGAAGACACGCCACTTTGATTAATTCAAACCTTACAACATGTCAAAGATACGTCACTTTAATTTTCAACTTGATTAAAGTGACGTAGCAATGGTTTTATAGAGGGGCCATAACTCTAGTCCCCTGGGTTTCCAGGTGGCAGGGTCCAGATTTGTCTGCCCTTACTTCAAACAGATGGCATCACCTCAGCGCGTGCCTTGCACCAATGGATGGCAGGCCATGAAACCTTTATCAAACGTTATCAACGTTTCCCGCGCTATAAATTCAAAGTTTGAGGGATATCCAAGCGCATGGGAGATTACTCTTATCTCCTCTCCCCTCTCGCTTGCCTCCCTTGCGGAGACCCGTGTGCTGGACAGTCCGATGACCCATACAGGCGGCAATTAGAAACGTCGGGCGGTCATACCAGCGTTAAGACAAATTCATCAACAAGCGGCATAGATTCTCGTGAGCAGCTGCAGGGACTCACGAGAATCAATGTGTCTTGCTGACCGAGACTGACTCCAACTTTTACTCAAACTGTGAGCGTCATTGTTATTTCGAGAGATGAGTACGATGTTGGTATCAACTTTACAACTTCATTCGTCACTCACTAGATGACAGTGAACCGTAACATTAAATTTGATGCAGATTTCTACCAAAATCTGGAATACGACTGATTGTTTCTGGTAAGAGGGAAGGGGAAGGGGTGCCAGAAGATACAGTTTAGAAGAAAATGGGCCCCTCCCCCCAAAAAAAAAAAAAGAAAAAAAAAAAGAAAAAGGGTGGTGGGGGGGGGGGGGGGAGGGGATGCGTGGGTAGGGTTGGTGGTTGAGATTGAGCTAGGAAAATGGGTCAGTGGAACTCCGCTCCCCTCGTGTGGTCCGGAACAGGAACCATCAAGACAACTTCGATGGTTCCCTTTTCGACATAAAAAAAGGATTCAACTGAAACCAGCTCCAGGATAAATCCCAGCGATAAATCTTTACCTGCGAACAACAGGGGGGGGGGGGGGGGGGGGGGGGTCATGAGGATCCGTGTCTCTTGCAGATGGACGGGCCTCGCAGAAAGGCAGAAACTATTGTAACAATCCAGATGGCTAGTAACAGTTTATCGCTGCAAGCCTCAAACTAATTGCCTGCGATGTCAGACGCATTGTAAGCATCCGAAGAGGGTCTTGTTCTCAGTAAGATCAGACATTTTCCATTTTTGAGTCCCAAAGGTAAATA
The DNA here is from genome assembly GCA_036245525.1 of Semisulcospira habei. Classification (NCBI taxonomy): domain Eukaryota; kingdom Metazoa; phylum Mollusca; class Gastropoda; family Semisulcospiridae; genus Semisulcospira; species Semisulcospira habei. Next base: position 180,067,066 of record BTPG01000002.1, on the reverse strand, counting down.
AAATGAGGACGATAGGAAGTGTGGACAAGTTCTTCAATCTGCAAGATGCATAGATCCTCACCAGCGCGCACGTTGAGGAGCTCATGAGAATTCATGCCTCTTATTTTATTTGTAATATTTACGCACTTTCCTCGTTTAAACGTGAACGGTCTTTGAACAATAATTACATCACTAGGAAGAATAAAAAGAAGTTTGGGATTACAGGTTTGGAGGTGGTGTGACAAAAAGTGAGTGTTTAACTTTAACATTTTGCAAGCAACGACGACTATCTCATGATAAGAAAAATTCAGAGAATCGGTCTTCGAAAAAAGAACTTTATAAAACAAGTTTTGCTAGATGCAAAGTAAAAAAAAAAAAAAAAAAAAAAAGTGGAAGGAAGGCACGCGGAGGGTGGGGCGAAGAGAGAGGATAGAGGGCGGGCGGGTGGGGGTAGGGTTCCAGGAAGGGTTGCGCCCCTTGTCATGAATCAAACGCTACCGGTGCCAGGCATTTGTCAGAAATTCTTTCAGGAAGTGGCAAGAAAATTGATCCTCAAGTAGCGACATAAATCATTTTCACTCCCTCGCCGGGCCCCAGTCTGCCTTGGGTGGTCCCCCCTACACACTGGTTACCACACTGGTTATCTCACTCGATCCGCTACGCCTGAATCTGGCTGACCCAGACTAACACTAACCAGTGTGGAGCCGGTCTCTGCAGTAAAAATGCGATATTATGTCGAGGAGTATGAACTCAGCGGGGGGGAGGAGGGCCTCCCGGCAAGCACACGATCACTGGGCTGGCGTTGACAATCTTTGGCCCGCGCGCAATGCGCGCGGGCCAAAGACGGCCAACATCAGCCAGAGGACCTTTTGCATTGGCCTGGACTGGAGTGGCCTGGATGAAAGAAGCTGAGGTGTGGAAACAAATGTGTGTAGATTTTTTACGAGCAGGATGGGGGAGGTAAGTAACAAAACACGGAAGGTAACTCAGTCATTCGGGCTGAAACCTCCGTCACCTGCTCATTCGAAGGCACGCACACGTTAATAGGTAGTTCATTACGATAAAGACGCACGTTGATTCTCATATGCCATTGCTGGCTTTTATGCCTATGTCAAATAATTTATTTTAGCTGTGTGTCATAACTACTGGACAATGAACGTAACGTACTGAGGAGCACAGATCTAAGGTACTTACAGATCCTTATGAGAGCTTGCAGCGATTCGAGACTCACAAGTGCCTATGCCTCGTTTAAATAGATGGAGTTTCGCCGAAGACGTGCAAAGGCACACAATACAATATGGGAGGTAGGAAAAAATACTTGGGGGGCAACATAACAATACTCTAACTACACTTTCATCGGCCGAGAAACAGCCGGCGGAATGTTGCGACTGTTGCAGTGAACGCTCCATAGCTACACAGATCCTCATGAGCCCTCGCAACCTGGTGTCTCTTTATGTTTGTCCTGCAGTAAGATCATATCACGACTAACACACCTTGGTTCAACGTTTCGGCAAATCCATGTATGGGCTTATAAAGTGGTCAGAAACCGGTGAATTAACCCATTTAGCCCCACGGGTACCTTTCCCTTTCCCAAATTTTGGAAGTGTTACTTGACGAGTATGTACCTGTTGCAGGAAATGAATTTTCCATGCGGCGTTGGGGCTAAATGGGTCAATGCGTCTTGCTGGACTCAATGGACCCATTTATATCAGTGCTCTGGATGTGGAGGAGATTGTGGGGCTTTCGATCTAATTGTTACACTTGCACCTGTATCCAACAAATTTACATCAGCGGCATCCGCCAAACTTTCCTGCCGATCACTTTCCCGCTCTTTTAAGCTGACTTTTCTCTTCCTATTCGCTTCCTCTCTCCCCCTGTTCAGTAGTTAGCCCCACAAAACACCCTCAGTCTGAGGATAACGTCAAGCTTATTATGGTCAGCAAAAGGAACAGATTCCAATTAGCCGATGCAAGAGGTATGGATTCACATGAGGCTCTGCATTCGCAGGGGCTCATGTGAATAATCCATTCCTCTTGCCTTTGAAAAGGTTGGAAGAATGTCTGTATTCTCTTGCTTTCTTTTTTCTTATTTGCCCCTCTCTCTTTTTTCTTTTCATCCCGAATATATCATTTCTGTATATTTTGTCGCCTGCCACGGCGCGCATGCGTCCAGCACGTGTCTCGAGTTTGGTGGGGGCTTTTGTCTAGCGCGTAAGGGGCGGGCTAGGGTTGTCGCTTGCGCGTGTGGAAAATATTACCGCCGCCACATCAGGCGCATACTTTGCCAAGGGGGAACCACCTCTGTCAACAGGTTTGGTCAACAATGAGCCAAGGGCCGGGGCTGATACTTCATGATCAAATAATAAATCCACCTGTGCAATGACTGTTTCTTTAGCGGCCACTCCAAGATGGAAACCCCTTGTCATCTGAAAGAGGCAGCGAGTCTTATTGGGCACTGAATACTGATCTGTCGGGTGTCCGGGCCACGAGAATCGTTGGCCCACACTGCGAACGATCGGCCACATTATTTGTCCCCTCAAACGGAGGATGTCTGTTTTGGCAAGAGAAACGAGCTAGTTGCAAACTCCCGCAGGCTTGCCAGAGTTGCTTGCCTTTGCAATCCTCTAGAGAGTGCTCTCCCTGAGAGTCCCATGATGACATTTTCTCTTCAAGAAGGGCACAAGTTTCACTCGTCTACAAGAGGCATAGATTCTCATGGGCCCCCCGCAGCGAGCTGCTGGGGCTCATGAGAATCTATGCCTCTAGCCGAAATCTATATCTCTTGCCAACACGTCTTCTTTTTGGTCTGTGATGACGTCTTATTTTGTACTTTCAACCAGCGCATTTTAGATAAGTGCTTCTGAGGACAACGGATCAGCGGTATTCAGTCCACACGCCGATGTTCACACTTTCATCTGACGACGGGATGAGGCTCAATGGACGAGACAGCCCTTTAGCCAACGTGGAATGCCCTTCCACCATTTTCTCGGGGAAAAGAGTTCCGGAAACAGATCGCAACATCTTAGCATTGTCTACACACTCTCCCTGACATCCACCGTCCAGATGCAAGAGACATAGATTCTCATGAACTCCAGCAGCCGAATGTCTGAGATAATCTCTGGGTCCAACCATCTGCAGCGGGCATAACATTTCATGGGTCCCTTGAGAAATTGGTGGCTCACGTTAGCACAGATCAGCCCCATCGACTCTCATCTGTGCACCTCACATTGAGGTAGCCATTAGGGTGTTAGGAATGCGACCTTTCCAGCATTGTCTTCGAGAAACAGAAATAGACAAGGGGGTTCTGAAAATGTCACGCATTTCCAACACGGCTGCGCGCGGAGAGGGGAAAATACGAAATGTCTCCACTTGTTAATTGCTTCAATGCTGCTCTGGGGCAGTCTCCAAGCGACACCCCTACCGTCTGCAAGACGCGTTGATTCTCATGGGCCCCTGCAGTCGCAGGGGTTCATGAGAATCCACGCGTGTTGCATGCAGGTGTTGGCTCCATTTGCATCCACAGACTAGGATAACTTGCACCACATTAGTCTACGACGTATAGGGATTTCCAGGTCTCAGTTCCAGCCAAAGTCGCAGGTGAGGAGAGAGGCTGAAGGTACACGGGCTGGAGGAAGGGAGGGGGAGGGGGAGGAGGAGGGGAGGGGGTAATGCGGCCTAATTGTTTATCGTCCGACAATTTGTCAATTAATTCTTTACAAACATCCAAAGTATCTAACCGGTTTCTATTCCCAATATACACAAAGCGAAGAAACTAGTAAGAAAATGACGAGGGTGGAAGGGGTGGGGGTGGGTGGGTGGGTGGTGGGTGGTGGTGGTGGTGGTGGGGTTTGAAGAGCGAGGCAAGGCTGCAAAAACAACGGACACAAATTTACAGTTTCTTGCCTGCTAACTTGAGGATAATTTGTCAATTAATTCTACACAAACATCAAAGTACCGTCTGAGTTTTGCCACGTGCAAGGAAAAAAGAGATCGAAAAATAGTCTCAAAGAAGACCCGATGAAACACCATGGATCACCCAGCCATCATATTCTGGTCGCTAAATGACTTCCACTCGAAAATAACACTGATGTAAAGATTTCAGCAAGAGGCATAGATCATCATCAGCCCCCGCAAATGCGGGGGCTCATGATGATCTATGCCTCTTGCAAATGGTGGCGTCTGGGCCAAGGACGCTCCCACCAAAAAGCGACAGATCAGAGAAAGACAAATACACAGAAGATGGAGGAATGCTTTTAACCGGAGCGAGTAAACCGTTTTGAGACGGTGTACATACAACCCCGTGTCTTTCGTCTCATGTTTAAAACAATTTTTTTTTTTAGGGGGATCTTTAGTAATTGAAGCTCTGTTCTGTCATAGCCAATGCCAGAACCAACTTCTTTGATGAAAATTCTTTTGTCTGAGGCAATGATATCACCTTCACGTCGGCCAAACACTGACCTAGAAGAAGAGTTTTTAATGTGCGCACTTGTGACAAATGATTTTATTGATGAATGAATAAGACAGAATATTAAGCAGGGCGCAATAAATCCCTCTTTAAGGCTTGTTTGTAATATTGGACATTGGATCTTACGGCTCAGGCCATAGGGTCTAAAATTACAGATCAGCGTGCATATTCTATCACGGTTCAAGCTTTCTGGTGATCCCCACAAAACAATCAAGCGAAACATTACGACCGGAAAGCCGAGGGCTTGTAAACCGTCCATGTTTTCGCAAACATTGCCGTGATACGAAACTAACCAGCGACGCTCAGAATGAATCATACAGAGTCATTTGCTCCGAGATATAAACACGGCGTCTTTCAAAGGAGGCGGCCAGAAAGAAATATTATATATGCCAAGCGGGTTTTTTAGCACGTGTGTTCGTGGGTTATCTGTTACAAGCTGGCACGAATTAAGGCCCTTTATTAAGCCTCCTTTTACTGCAAGAGGCATAGAATCTCATGAGCCCCTGCAATCGTGCCGGGGCTCATGAGAATCTATGCCTCTTTCAAAGCTTTTCTTCATTTAAAAGAAAAGAAACTGACATTACTATATTTCCCCTTGGGTTGAGGACATTGCTGGGATTTAAGGCAATGACTGTCGACGAGGCGTTATCGGCGGAAGAAGCCCTTACCATATTATTGTTCCCAACACCCGAACCCCGCTTCCGTGATATGAATTACTAAATTCCGCCCTGACTCCTTCATACACTGACTTCCGATACGTTCGTGTGGCAAGCGACATTATCGAAAAGGCGAGGGCAATTGCGGTGCAACTCTGATAACGGTCATGTAACTGTTTTATTCAAACTCCAACGACCCCAAAGCATGAAAAATATAAAAGTAAATAGACCGCGACCCTACCGCAAGAGGCATGGATTCTCATGAGCCGCTGCTTCGCAGGGGCTCATAAAAATCTATGCCTCTTGCAGATGGAAGGTTTTGGTGAGAACCTATGAAGAATACATTTATTCTGCGTGGCATTTTGGCAAAGATGCGCAGATTCCTATGAATCATACAGCGCCAGTCCTTTGAGAGATTATGAAGTGATTCTGCACGCATCTGTTCCAACTATTCCAAGGCTAGCCGAGAAAAGTCCTACTCCAGTTGTTTCTTTCCTTTGTTCCTGAGCGGTTCTTTGTCAGTTTTTATACTTTTTGGCGGTTTAATTTTTACTTATTAGGTTACTTGCTTCATTGCGCTGTAAAGGCAAGACTACAGTAAGTGTATTTTTGTGAAAAAAAATCTCGCTTTTCACAAAATGAAGCTACTGCCAGGATTATTCAAAGATGATACACAAATACAGATAAGACTTTATATATATATATGTATATATATACAAAGTCTTATCTGTATCTGTGTATCATAATTTTTCTCTTTATTTATTTATTATTAAAGTTTTTCTTCTTATCTCTTTGTTTGTTTTTTTACATAGATCTGAAAAAAAATTGTCAAGAATTACAGTTTCATGAGTTTTGATTGCGATACTTATATTTGCACAATACCATGCGTCATGCGTCTTTGAATGCTGTTTTTCGATAACTGAAGCCATCAGCTACATGCACAAATCTTGATGCACCCCACACACACCGTTTGCTAGTTCACGATTATAATTTGCATTGCCCAAGCATGTATTTCATTAATATATCTGTGTTCCTTTGGGGAAGGAGGCGTGGGGTGTTCAGTTATAGTCTGTTTCCAGCAGCTGGCCCTGATCTTCGCATGGAGAGGCGCAAAATGTCAGATTCGCCTGCCACTGGCTTCTGTTTCCGATTTCACAGGAACCGACAAAAAAATGCGGACAACTAAATGATTTCTTTTCCTGATTTTTACTACGACAATAGCCTGGAGAGGCGAAAGCTGCTTTGCTTCTTATTTGTGTGGAGAGTTGCTCTTTCAGAAATATTCGTTGTGGAAGTGATGGCTGACAGCTGCAAGAGACATAGATCCTAATAAGCCCTCGCATGCCGCGAGGGCTCATGAGGATCTAGGTTTCTTGCTGAGGGCACTTTAAAATTTGTGTTCCTCGGATGTCATTACGACCATTTTTACTCTGCAAACGACCCTTTTCTATACATAAAAAGGATTGTCGTGCAGTGTGCACGCACAAACCCGCGAGAATCTTATTGATCAGGTTACAGCTATGTTTTGTGACATTCATTTAAGTCTATGTTTCTCGAGCAGAACAGGTTCTCGGGTGTTCAATGCACGGTTCCACAGCGAGTTGTGTTGTCTCTAACAACTTTCCATTGCCTGTCAGATGTGCCATACATTTCATTCTTATCCCAGAAAAAGGGCAACTTCTGAACATACCAAAAAATTAGGACATTCCCTCTCGCTGGATGTAAATGGCACAACTCTCAGCATAAGGCATAGATTATCATGAGCCCTGCAGCTGCAGGGGCTCATGAAAACCTATGCCCCATGCACTTGTAAAGAATTTTCTAAAAATAAAAATATCGAAGACATTTCAGGGCTTTTCTGCCTAAAGGCTACTTCCGCACAATAAAAATATCAGCTGAGAAGATTTATGGTGAAGTAAGACATTGTCCTTCGATTTTTTTCGCATTTTTTTAAATTATCTTCCGTTTTTACCGCCTCATTATCACTTGATAAATTGCCGCGTGTGGTGTCAAAGCATGTTTTGTTCGTGTCAATATTTTCTTCCATCTCCATGTTACATGATACATCCAACACTACAAGCTCCGCAGAGACAGATGCAAGGAAATATTGACACGGACAAATATTTTTAGCTGTGAACATGTTTTTTGTTAAAATTCTTTTGTCCTCGTTAATCTGAAATTTGTTTCGTTTGTTGTTGGTTACGTCATTACATTTTACGCGCATGACTGCCACCTTCTGGATTTCATCCTCCTTTTTCATGTGCAAATTATATATTCTATAAAGTTATATATTTTGCTGCCTAGTATATATCCCGCGATACCAGAACCGTATGGTACCGGGTAGGGTAGCTGGAAGAAAGTTGTCTGCCAAACTACTGACGCGTACTGTCTGCAAGCGTTAGTGATGGCTCACGCAGCTATGACATAGGCCACCTGGTCATCTTGAGTACTTAGCAGCCAGTCTTTTGAGTCTGCAAGAGGCATAGAGTCTTATGAGCCCCTGCGGCTACAGTTGCCCATGAGAATCTATGCCTCTTGCTCACTAATTAGTTCAATTTCCATCTTTAAAGTAAGCCACACGGTTTGAATGTGTGATTGTTAAACACTTTTGAGATAATAGAGACGGAAAATACTTGCGGGACGGAGGGACGGGGTGGTGGGGTGGGTGGGTGGGTGGGGGGAGGGGGGTTGGGTGGGAGGGAAGGGTGGGGTGCCAAGAAGGGGAAGAAAAATTCAGAAGAGGGGCGTGGGGGGAGAGGGGAGGGTGTACTTGTGAATGGAGAAGATGCAGACCTCAGGATCCACCGCAGGCTGAACACCCAGCAACCCTCCCCGTCTAAGGAACAACAACACCTGCAGGTACAAACTATGCTTGCGGATGCAATTAATGAAGTCTATCACAGCCAGCAATAGACCTAGATTCTCATAAACCCCTGAAGGGGGGGGGGGGGTAGGTCATGTGAATCTATGTTGATTGCAGATGATGCATGGGCTCCTAAGCATCCATGATTTTTGCACGTGGTGTCTGGGCTGATGAGAATTGATTCCACTGGCAGATGACCGGCGTTCTCTCTATGAATGAATGAAATGTTACTTGGTCTTGAGCGATACGTTCTGCGCCGGACCACCCTAGGAGCGAATGTGTCAGATCACAGAGGTTCCATTTGATATCATTCTCCTGGCGCATCCAGCAAATATCATACAGATATCATTGTGGAAGAATGATATCTAACTAATTTTGTATCCCAAGAAAAGAAAGGTATCGCGGCACTGTAAAACGACGAACTTCTTTGAAATTGGACTTGAAAGTAAGATTATGAGATGACAAAATTCTTTTCATATCATATTGATATAATGAGCTGAAGAACACTGCCTATAATTCGTGTCAGAAGAAAAATCATATTAAGATAAGAAGACATATTAATTCTGAATGCCACTTGTAATGCGTATGAACGTAATTGGAATCATTATAATAGAAAACTCAATTTTGGGTGAAAATTATGCTGGTATGTGATTTTGGACCTTACGGCCCATGGCCGTAATTGAAGTCCTAAATCACAGACCAACACACACATTATTTTAGAATATGAAAAAATACCAGTCTATTTTGAGTAATGATATCAACTGGCCTGTCCTGAATAATACACATCAGTGCAAATAAGTGAGATCTAGAAAATCTGACCGGAAAATGAAAGGTATAACCATGAGTGTGCAGGTCTGTGATTTTGGCCTTTACGGCCATAGGCCGTAAGGTCTAAAATCACAGACCAGCAAACAAATTCAGCTGAATCCGATTTTGAAGCACCACAAAACACTTGACAATACTGAATAATGGAAACAACTGGTCTGACATGTAATATAACGTCAATGTTAAATTCATGCAAATACAAAAAAAAAAAAAAAAAAAAAAAAAAAAGAAAAAAAAGACAGCTTAGAACATTTCGGATTTCAATGCTTTTCAACAGATCTAAACCGAACGGAAAAATAAAATTTGAAAGCGTAGGCTATGATATCTTCTATCATATCTCAGGAACATAAAAACAGCCAGTAAAAAACCCGAAAGCTGAAAACGTATACTTCTTTAAAGAACTTCTAGAACTGATCCACATTAAACGGAAAATGAACTATATCAGAATATACACTTCTATGCTGGAACACAGACATAAAAAATGAATAGGAAATGCCAACTAATCCAGGAAATATGGAGAACGGTTAGGGGTGGCGGGGGGTAGGGGGTGAGGGTGGGGGTGGGGAGAGAGAGAGAGAGAGAGAGAGAGAGAGAGAGAGAGAGAGAGAGAGAGAGAGGAGAGAGAGAGAGAGAGAGAGAGAGTGGAAAGTCCAGGTGGAACATCACAGATGCCAAACAGAGGAAGACATGACAGGTAGAAGAAGTTATCTTCATCCCAGGTTCACCATCGCTCACTGAAATACTAACTAGCGCCTCAGCCTGAGAAAGAGCCTAAATTACGGTCAACAGTGTGCAAAAGAGGGTCAGCAAATGGCATAGATCCTCATGGTCCCCCGCATCCTGTGGGGGCTCAAGAAGATCTATGCCTCTTGCAGATGGATGAGGAGACATGAAATTATGTTCTTTGTGATCTAGACAGTGCTGACGTCTGCTTTCGGGAGTGTGGGTGGGGGAGGGTTTGGCAGGTACTGGCATTAGACTTTTGCAAAGCTTTTGCCTCCATGAAGTTGATATCAAAGTTTGACGCAGACGCGAAAGTGATATAAGAAAGGAATACCTTCTAAAACAATAAGCAAAAGTACTGATCTGCCTATATTTTACATTGCTACTCCTACATTTAACGCATAAAGCTCTGACGTGCCACGACAGTATGTGGATCGACCATGATAGTTCAAGGGTGGTGTCAGAATAGCTTGGCGCCTACAGGCACCAAGCTATTCTTGACACCACCCTTGAACTATCATGGCTGATCGATCTCCAGACCTGTAACGCAGACCTCAAGGATATGTACACAAAAAATAATAATTTCATCCTCAGGAAGAAATGAGTTAAAGGCTGGTGAAGATGGTGCCGAGTTGTGTATGTGTGGTCAGTGTTTATTTTTGATGCTTTGGCTTGTACAGTGAGTGGTATGTTTGTCTATGTGCGTGGGGTTTGGGGAAGGGGGGGGGGGAGCATCATGAAGAAAGACTGATACTACACCTCCAACAGACAGTTTTTCGTGGGTGTGATGGTCTGTGATTTTGAACGCTATGACCTGGAGCGATGAGGCCAAAAGCACACACCAACACTTTCCGCTTCCTCTAGCTTGCACAGACAGATGATCCACCTCGAAACTTAAACTCTCCATGTCCACAAAGAATCACTGTTTCATAATTAAACAGCCCCTGAAATGAACGTCACTCCTCAACACATCCTCTTTCCTGCTGAACATAACGACCTCACACAAGAGCCGAGAAATTAAGCTTCACATCAAAGGCACTATAACAAGAAAGATCGCTTTTATTTATGTGCTAAACGCGTGATTTTTACTTGATGGTGGAGACAGGGTGTGGTGGGGATGGAGGAAGGTGGGAAAGGGATGCGATGGGGGTGCGGGTGGGGATCTGAAACATTGTGCTGGTGTGTGATTTTGAACCTTACGGTTTATACACAAGCATACAGAAAGTGTGTGTCGGACACACTCTTTTTGTATGCTGGGTGGGTGGGGGATAGTATCAACGGGTAGAGATTTGTGGTTTTGGACAGGGCGGGACGGTTCAAGAATTGCACGTCTTAAATGCAGAGATTTAAATTTTAATGCTTCGACGCTCGTCTCATCTGTCCTACTCTTTATGTTCTTCTAGAGAACCCATCACATCTATAAGCGACATAGATCTTAATGACTCACCCCTCCCCTAACCATCTGCAACTTGCCGGCACCACTGAAATGTGTGCTGGTCTGTGTTTTGGGAATTTACGGCTGACAGCCGTAAGGTCCAAAATCACAGACACAGCATAGAAACACGTACAGCGTTCGTCAGACAGGAGGTCAACAGGCGTTCGAACGGTTCACAATCCAATGATCGTGACACTGAGAGTATCATTTGCAACGCAGACATAAAATCACACCTCCCCCCCCACTCCCCCTTATCCACTCCCTCAACTTTCGCCTCCACACACCTGTTCCCATGCACACCTGACAACAGACACCGTCCCCTCCCCCTCCCTCCCCCCACCCCCGTCCCCCTCCATCCTCACCCTTTTCGCACCGTCCCCGACCAAACGCTGATTATGCATACATCGTGCGAGGCTTATTGAAAACAGTTACTGGGATACGCTATCTGTTTCTAAACTCGGTAGAACAATTATACGCTTAAACCCAGATAACTTTCTCTGCTTGAGGAAATAAGTAAAACAAATGGGACAGATTCCTTCTGAGCACGAGACATAATTCTCATGAGCCCATGCAGATGCTCACACTGTTCGTCTCCCTCGATTCGCTGCGAACCAAGGGAGACAAACAGTGTGAGCATCTGAAGGAGCTAATCCGAGTCTAATGAGAACCCACGCCTAAAACGCTTGGGGACATTGCGTGGGGATCTTCGAGAGAATGTGACAATAAAATCTGAAAACAAAAATTATTACAAGGTGTGTGGGACACAGGAGACGCTCTTACCATTTTGCGGAGGGCCGGAATGATTTGCGATGACTTTTTGCGGGCTTATTTCCATTCAGATGTGTGTCAATTAGAAAGCAAGGCCCTTGCCGTTGAACATCACTAAGGGGGTGGAGAGCAATGGGTCTTGTCACGGGAAATTTATATTCAGACCACGACACCTTTACTCGTGTTTCTCATGTATCAAGAGAAGATTTGGCTGAGGGGAAGGGATCAGCAGGTGGGAGAGGTGGGGGGTGGGGGGGGGGGGGGTGAGACGGGAGAGGGGTGGAGACAGCCATAACCTGCAACCCCTAAACCGGAAGGTCTCTTCCTGGGTCATCAAGCATTGCACGCAGAGGTACCAACAATGGGATGTGAAGCAAGTGCGTGAAGGTGCTAAGTGAAAAAATAAATGCATTTGTACCTCACAACGTTTAGTATTAACCCCATAACTGCCCGGACAAGGCGAAAACTATCAAGCTGCAAGTGGCATAAACCCGCAGTAGCGTGTCCTCAGGAGGATTTATGTCTCTTGTTAGTCTGATGTTCTTTATACCTATGTTGGTCACATTTACATCTGCTATCTTCACGCGAATGTCGGTCTGTGTGCAGTCTTTTCAGACGCGGAATTCGTGACCACTGGCAGCGAATTTATGTCTCTTGTTAGTCCGATGTTCTGTATACCTATGTTGGTCACATTTACATCTGCTTTCTTCACGCGAATGTCGGTCTGTGTGCAGTCTTTTCAGGTGAGGAATTCGTGACCTGACAGTGAACGGGTTAGCGTTAAAATTCACGACCGAGTGTTTCGTGACCTATCCGTATTTTTACAAAAAAAAAAAAAAAAAAAAAATCATTTTAACAATTACCATTCACGATTATCATTTCAAATCTGCAATCGACAGATTAGTAGAACACACTATCACATGCACAGACACGCTGACGTATTTGACCTGGAATTTGGAAATTTATGAAATCTGTTGATTATAGAGTTGCAAAGAGCCAAACAGGGTCTTTGTTGAGGAGCGGATCAACCCAACCCAAAGCTCTAAAAAAAGGATACCAATTAAAGAAACTAGTGATTAACTCATTTGAGACGTGCCGCCTCCGAATACGAGGCATAAGCCGCGTATACGGAGGTGGCACGTCTCGGATGAGTTAATTCTTTGCACATTAGTTTCTGAGATTATGCCTCTTGTAATAAAGAGACGTGTAACATTCAGATAAGCGCGGTTAATCTCACATAATAGTTTTCAGAATCAGAATCGCTGGAGTCGCCTTAACTACCAAATCAGGTCCGTTTGCAACAGGTAAAAATTACCGTAGGCGTCTGGCGCCATTGCCTTTTATGATGGAAGACAGGCAAAATTTACTTAATATACATTTGTAACCCAAAGGGGAAGGGAAGTGGAGGAGGCCCCGTCTGTCAAAGGCCGTATAGGGTGGCATCTGACTACAACAAATTACTAATGTCAGGCTGAAGGTGAGAGGGTGGGGGGGGGGGGGGGGGACAAAATTATGGCAAAAGCCACCCAGGTACGAATCCGGATGGATAAAGAAGTTCTGACCAACGCTGTCCATTGTCCAGACCCCTTCATCTGCAAGAGGCATAGATTCTCATTAGCCCCTGCTGTCACACGGGCTCATGATAATCTATGCCTCCTCTTGCTGACTCAAAGCGCGATCGGGTTTCCTCAATTTGAGGGTGTCAGTCTGGGTAAGCCTTGTGAGTGAACGTGTCTCAATTAATCCGGGGGTGTATCACAAAGGGTCAGCTTTCTGACCAAGCTTTTCAAAAGTCTAGTGCCAATTTTTGTCCCTTTTCACGAAAACGGTTTGTTGGAAAAGGTCAGGAAACGTGACCCCTGATGATCAAGTTAACACATTCGGGATACAAAATCCATAAAAGTGAGTTGTTTAAGCCTTCCGGTGGAATATCAGAACACAATGAGACCTCTCCCTCTCTCTCTCTTTCTGTCTCTTGTCTGTCTGTCTCTGTGTGAATTGATTGCTTAAGGTATCATGTGATTTAATTTCTTTCTGTTAAACTGTTATACATAATTGACTTTGTATTATAATTTTAATTAAAAAACAAAACAAAAACAGGTTGAGTAAATGAAACGTTCCACTATTTTTAAGCTCAGTTCGGCTTAAACTTCAAGTTTAGGATAGACGCCAAATGGATGTCAAAGTCTTTGTCACACAATAAACAGAGAGCACGGATCACTTCTACTTTCACTAGCCTTTTTTGTTATATATTTTATTTTCTGTTTTTTATACACGAATAAAGTACCGCCCCATTGCCCTACGCCTTAAGACTGTTTGAAAAAAAGGAAAGCGATTACAATGGAGCTCTAAGTGCAAAGACCCGCACCTTACTACGATGCTAAAGTCACGTCGACACTGTCAAATTTGAAGGCTGCTTTCTTAAACGTTTAAACTGGTGTCCAACAAGACTTATCCACGGCACAATGCACTACAACAGAGATGTACAACATGCAGCTGTCTGCTTCAAGCGTCCCGTCCGTCACCCTCCACCTGCAATAGGAATAGATCTTCATGTGCCCCTGCGTCAGCAGGGGCACATGAATATCTCTTCCTCTTCCTCTTGCCCGTAGGCTCGACTTTTTTTTTAACATCCTGGGTGTCGTCTGTGTTTATCTTTATGTTTTGTCCGAGAAAATAGCTGATGGATGAGGCGTGTTAGCGTTTTCCCAGGCCCCAGATCAAAGATTTTGATGGATCGAGGAACGTTCGGTTGTGCTTGTAACACGTACAAGAATGCGTCCACCAGCATCCGTAGGCAAAAATCTCTGCAACGCTACTTATGTGAATGAAATAAATGAGTTTGCACGCGCGCCTCAAAGTTCGAGAGTAATTCGGATGATGTTAAAAAGCAACAAGTAAACGGTAAAACTAAAAGGTGCAAAAGTGAAAGAAGTAAAAAGGGAAAAGAAGAAAAGCCGAAAAGAAATGACATGAACTACACCAAAGACAAACCCAATGTGCAAAAGGCCATCGGGCCGACTTCGGCCGCCGTTGGCCCGCGCACGGCCGTGCGCAGGCCAACGGCGGCCGACGTCGGCCCGACGGCCTTTGCGCAGTGGGTTTAGTTGCTGAAAAGCTGCGAAGCAGGGAAAGCCCGGTTTGAACCCAGTCCAAGGTCATCCAGCGCAATTGTGTGTTGGTCTTTCAATAAAACTGATAATGACTTTCACTGGTTACTTCATAAGCGACTCAACACCCTCCCCCTTCCTCCTGTTCAAACTGACAGAGTGGCCTGTCACAACCCAGCCTTGCAGCAAAGATCATGCTGCCCTGTGAAGACAAATGACTTAAGTCCGAATAGCGCGATTTGTATTGAAATGAAATAAAAAGTCTTGCTTTTCACAAACATGGGCTTACTGTCTTTATCCTGGTCAGGGCAGCATAGTCAGCTTCCGAGGTACGCCCAATCTACATACCTAAAACGGTCATGCCATCGTTTGGTTAAATCAATCAGACTACTAAAACACAGATCCTCACTAGTTCCTGCTGCCTGTAAGGACATACTGATCCATGCCTCTTGTTGCCTCTACTGATACATCTGTCCCTCAGGCAGACGTCATCAGTTGCTCAGTTATATAATGGCTGTCATCCATTTTTTAAGTAATACAAAGCAGCAAGACTTGCTCTGCAGTGGGCTGTCCGGACGGTAATAATTCTATACATCACTGTAGGCCTGCTTCAGCAGCCAATATCTCTCTTCGGGAAGCACAGGTATAAAGATGACCAGCAAGAGACATAAATCCTCATGAGTCCCCGCCAATGCGGGGGCTTATGAGGATCTATTCTCTTGGAGTTGAAAGCGTTCTTCAGGGAAATGTATACGTCCTCTCTGGTTTGTTCTTATGGGGAAAAAAAGACGGTGACCGCAAAACCTGTTCATCCAGATCTGGGCATATTTACAGAGTCCAACGCTATTGCTGCTGTCGAATGAAGAGTTTTAGCCATCAACTGTCCTTCCTTCGCCTGACTTTCTTTATCGTTATACTGATCAAAATTAGTTAACATATCGCCAAAGAGAAACACATAATGCATTGTTTGTTTGCCTGTATGTTCATTTTGAAAAAAGTGTGAAAATGACAATATAATCAGATTTACTGGTTTTAATCCCCCTCCCCCCATCCCCCAAATAAAATAAAATAAAATAAAATAAAATAAAATAAAATTTAAAATAATAATAAAGCTGCAAACGAACCTATGCTAGTTGTGGCCTGGACCCAAAACGCAATAATCGCAGGCTAAACAACATAAAACAGCAAAGGAAACTCTACAACATAAACCTTGTCACGGTTGTTATGCACTGCTCTATTAACTCCACTTTGCCAATGGTCCGCGCCTTTTTAGTGAGTGGCCGTTTACTACAAAACGTATTCGCTGAGTTTACCGCAAGAGGCATAGAGCAGGGGCTCATGGGAATCTATGCATCTTGCTAGCAGGGATAGGTGCCTTATATATCTATGTTATGTACGCCTGACAGGGCAAGTATTAGGGTTTAAGACAGTTCCTATTTACACAAGGTTTATAAGACTATATTTTATCATATTCCAGTCGCATCCCCGGATCTTTGATTTCTCTTTTATCTAGTGCGCTTCAAAGAGCAACATGGCTGGCTTAATTGTACTAACGCCTTGCCAGATGCCCGGGTTATGGGGGACAGAGAGTGGAGGTGTAGTGAACAAGGACGCAGTAAATGATGGTGGTGGTGTGGGGTGGGGGGGGGGGGGGTGAGTAAAAGTTTTTCTCTGCGGTTACAGTGGGGGTGGGGGTGGGAGTCTGCGGGGGTGGGGTGGGGTGAGGGAGGGGGGTTGAGGAGAATAAATAAATCTGACTTATGCCCAGTTTAGGGTGTAAAACGAAACCATGAAATTCTGTTTATACTCTCCTCTCCCCAACTCCCCCTTTCTTCCCTCTTCAAAAGTATAATGTTCCTGATGACGCCATAGATGATGTAATGTCCAACCAAGATGGTTTCCTATTATTATACGAGAGAGAGAGAGAGAGAGAGAGAGAGAGAGAGAGATGAGAAGCTAATCCTAATCCAGCAGTATCTCTGATATAATTAAATTGGTCCATCTACCTCCCTTGACCTGCAGAAACAGCTTTAACATACAATCTAAAACGTAGCAGGCTGCCAGGAGGTGTAAATTGCACGAGTCTGTATTCAGTTGGCTGCAAAAGTGAAAGGGATATACAAATCATTACTGAGCGGAGCGACGGGAATAAATGTGAATTAAAGTGCTCTCCAAAGATCTTCAAATACTTCGGTCTTATCGCAAATATAACAAGATGTAATTGATTTTTTTGGGGCATTAATTTAAGCAAATCCTCAATATTTATGAAATTCAGTTTGATACAACTGCCTATTCATAACTGCCAACGTAGTCTTCATTTTAATCCCGGTTCTCTACTTATGAAACAAATTGTGCCGGCAGGTATTTTACTCATTGCACTAAACCCGCTACATTCAAACCTGATTTATTCGTTAACCCTTTTAGCCCCGAGTCCCTACGCTAGGAGATTGAATGATCATGGTCAATCCACCTCCAGCAACTGGTACATAGTCGTTAAGTAACACTTCCAAAATGTGGGACATGGGACCTTGGGGCTGTGCTTTGAGCATATAGCCGCCGGTACCCTTTACAAGAGCGGTGTAACCCCTTCTCTGCCATTGGACAAATGTTGTGTTTGGAAATCATAAATTCAACGTCGAAGATACCCAAAGGATCACAGATACAAAGTGATTTCAGCAAGAGGCATAGAACCTCATGGGCCCCCGCAATTGCGGGGGCCCATGAGGATATATGCTTCTTGCAAATGGGTGGTGTTCAAGTGTAGTCGGCAGTGGACGGGTTAAGGAGGAAAATACAATACTTTACTTCTGAGAGAAACTGTTACAAAATTGAAAACATAAATCTTGACACTGATAAATTATGATATGAAAATGAAATAGCTAGTGGAATTCAATTTAAACAACTGGAGCCAAATTGGCCATAAAAATAAACAGCTTGGCATATTTGAGTGGGCTCTCGTGGGTTACACAATGTCGAATAAATATTTCACCTCGCTATAGGTCAATGACATTTTCCGTACCTGCCATACTCTGTCGCATAAATCAGGACAATTATACTTTTCTTATTACACAGTACCAATGGGACATAACGCTTTCGGCAAACGAAACTCTGTTAGAATCATAGATCCACATGATAGGCAGCACTGAATGACAAAAAAAAAGTATGACCACATCCATATATCTTCGCTAGACTTATTTACACCTCAAGTCATCGCATGTTGAGTTATGACAACCGAAAAGGGCGACAACCGTAGACAGCTTAAACATGAGAGATCCCTTAGCCAGGTGCTGATGTAGATCTACAAGGTGCACAGAATCAAATTGTCTCTTGTCGCCAGGGGTGTTGAAAAGCTTTAAGCAACTAACCAAGTGAAAAGAAAGCTGCTATTTGCATTGTAACTAAGAAAGAAAAACCTTATGTCTAACCCCGTCAATGCCGAAAACGTTAACACAATTCACTGCTGCAAGAGACATAGATCCTCATGAGCCCCCGCGACTGCGGGGGCTCATGAGGATCTATGTCTCTTGCCGACACCAGTTTGTATCCACGTTTCTAGGATGGCTTCAGGTCTTTGGTGTTGAATTGACAAGCATCTCAGAAACACGATACGCGATCACAGGCAGTAAAAGGGTTAATCATCGTGTACTCCTCGTAGATACTTATTTATCGTTGCTCTTACGACGACGTAGCAAGGGGGCTGACGGCCCCGACTGAGTCTGCAAACAGAATTATCGCTCATAACAAGCCCGAATTAAAGAGGCCAAATCCACGACAGAATCACCTAGAGGGGTGACGGGCAAATTTGAGTTGTGCCCGGGGGCCACTTCGCAGGCACTGTCTATTCCCGCCTTGTACAAACAGCACCCTGCCACCAACACGGCCTCTCGGTGTCACTTGCCTCCCAAAATTACCCCCCTTCGCGCATTACCTCTTCTTATTGGTTTTAAAGGACATGGAACAGCACTCATTGCCTCGGAAGAGTTTACTTATGTATCATTATCGTCAATTGTAAATAAATTTGTCAAGTTCCAATAAATATGGAGCTCATTTACATGAACCATTTTGAATTGTGTATGATTAAATAATCTACTGAGTTTACAATCTCGTGTTTGCAAAGCGTGTCAACTGTAGAAACTCATAGTTTCAGTTATAACTGCTGGACTCGTCGAGCGCTAATAATAACGGGATAAACATTCTCGATTTATCCCAAAGTTGAGTAGTCTTGTAAGTTTGGACCTTACCATCGTGCAACGCATGTTTCAGAGTCACAGACAAGTCACATTTAAATAAGC
Source organism: Semisulcospira habei (assembly GCA_036245525.1). Lineage (NCBI taxonomy): Eukaryota > Metazoa > Mollusca > Gastropoda > Semisulcospiridae > Semisulcospira > Semisulcospira habei. The sequence goes on along the minus strand of BTPG01000002.1, from coordinate 180,047,951 downwards.
CAGCATTATTACAGTTATATTGGGCACTGTCGGGTCGATAATATACACGCACGCTGTTACAGATGTCCCCCATTCTATTTCAAATCAAACACTGTAAAATGTATTTGCGTGCTGGTCTGTGATTTTGGAGGTCCAAAATCACAGACCAGCACACAGAAAAATTCAGAAAGCCACAAAGTCCAAAATTACATGGGTATTTTGAGCGAAATTCTGGTGCAGATTAACAATATGAGATTTTCAAGAGATCTGTCAAACGCATGATGGTGCGAGGCAATAGTTTAGTACAGGGGGGACTGATAGTGGTGGACTATGACAAGATTTGTCAAATAACTGCCACAATTAAAAGCGACATTATAATACCTAAGGATCAAAATGCCTTCCACTGGGAGCCAGATTGTCCAAATACGTGCCCGTAATAAAATCATATCAGCTCCGACATTGTGTCGCAGGTTCTTGACTATTATAAAGCATTCAAAAACGCATTATTTCGAAGCGCTAAGGCCATTGTTACCAAATGGGACATATTTGAGGTCAGGTCCGCAATTCTGGACCTAACCATCGTAGGCCGTTGTGTCCAAAATAATAGACCAACAGGAAGTTTCAGTTCATGTAGTAAATTTGACTTGGTCACTGAAAATACTTGTTCTATTTTATTCTTGTAAATAAAACGCTCACTTGTGACTTTATTTTGGATCAGGTAGAGCGAGACGCATGAGTGGGGGTGGGGGGTGGGGGTGGGGGGGGGGGTGTAGGGGGTGGGGTAGGGGGAGGGGGAGGGAGCGTTGGAGGGGAGAGGAGAAGGTGGGTGTGGGTTTGAGGGGCGCATGCCTGTGAGAAAGAAACAGTTCTTAAATAAAGTACATGCAGTTTCAACAACAACAAAAAAATCCTAAGCAGTTTTTAAACATCACCACCCTCGAACATTGTGTTACATACACTTCTGCTTCAATTATAATTGTGTGAAGGAAACAAACGCTTCCAAATGCAAACGCTTTGCTAGCTGGCACGCACTGTTGAAAAAATTATCTTCAAAGCTTTGGCTTTCAAAGGATGGAGTTTCAATAAGTACACCCTTTTTCTGCAACAAATCACAGATCCTCGTGAGTCCCCGAAAACTTAAAGCTTCTTACTGGACAAATCAGCATTATTGTTACACAGAGAGGAGATCGTCGGCGTTCCACTTGCGATGCAAAATGTCCAATTTCTTCGAAGTTTAAGCACATAAAAATCTTAACTCAAATAGTGCAAAGTCTAAATTACTTCAAGGGTCTTTTTACTAATCTGAAACTTTGCCAGTTATAATACAGTCTTTCACACTACCTCTTTCATCTGTAAGAGGCATAGATTCTTATTAGTCCCTGCGGATGCACAGGTTCATGAGAATCTGTAACTCTTGCTGGCGAATATCGGCCCTATTTACATCTTATGGAGCGTGTCATTCATGTCTAAGTCTGCAAATGAACCGGACCAATGCGACTTTACCAAATGAGCTTGCAAACAGATTAGTGTTGCACATAAATCCTGTCCATAATCAAACTGAAACGTCAACTAGCCTCTGTACGTTCAAAGGCGCAAAAGTCTCCGATTACACACTATTGTGCGAGAGGACTATGTAATATGCGACGTTATCTACCGTCAATGATCACGTGGTCATGTAAAAATCGGAGCTTATCTACCGCCTATTACCATATCTTGGAAGTCTTTATTTCATACGCACTCTATTATTAGTACTAATAATACCATTGGCTGATCAATGAAATATTTATTACATGGCCACGTATCAATAGTGCGATCGTCTGATCAGTTAACCCGTGTGTGCCTGCAGCCAAACCGTTGGCTGCAGGTACATGGGGGTAAAAGTATTTATGACTGGAACCGGGGCACGGTACGAATAATCAAGTGGGTGATCAATAAACAAGATTAAAGTATCGATGTCTTTAATTGTTTCTATACAATGAAATTATTTGCAGACTTGCGCCGTCAATTTACGTCTCTGAATAATACGATACGTTGCAGACTACATAACTTGTGCTCTTTCGAAAAAAAGTCACTAAAAAGTTCATTTTAGTGAAAATTAAGATTTTCATTGTATGACAATGAAAATCTCGCTATTTACAAAAATGGACTTATTATTTTTTGCCTTTACAGGATAGACAAGTGCACCACTGTTTTGCTAGTTCAGCAGGACTACAGTTCAGAACCCCCCCCCCCCCCCCCCCACCCCTTCCTCCTCCAGCCCTTTCCATTTCCAAGTGACAGAGTGACCTCCCTTTGAAAACGCGTGGGAGCTACCGTTAGAAACAAGTGTTGCATGAGACTGACAACATCTGTTTGCAAAAGGCATAGATCGTCATACGCCCAAGCAGACTACTAGGCCTCATGAAGAAGGTATGCAAACCATCTTTTTTCCCCTCAAATCCTAACACTTGCTGGCCCGACTGAACAGACCACGGTAGCTCCCTTCAAGCGCACATGAGACTCCGTGGATTCAATTTACATCTGTGTTTCTCAAGTGCAGGAAGTCATCGGGGTTTAACACTATTTATGCATGACACTGGCACAATACAGATGATGCGTCGAAATGCAACATCAGGGGAATATCGGGCCCCCATCCTTCCAAGCCTGCAGTTATTTTTCCATCTTTTCAACGTCCCTTCATCAAGCTACTATGAACCTCCATGAGGCATAGATTCTCATGAGCCCCTGCAGGGCAGGGGTTCATGAGAATGTATACCTCTTGCTCTCATACACAGTGGATTCATTTTCAGTCTACTCCACTTAGGTTAACAAATCGGGATTAAGCACGTGAGTGTTTGTTTCTGTGGCAAAGCGGTAGTGTCTGTGTAGTAAGCGCTGGCAGCTCATTTGACATGACAGTAACAAGGATGTCACGCATAGGTGTCATACCTGGACTAGGAGTGTAGGATTCTGTAGAGTGCATTACGCACGCCCAAACCTTTCACAGAAGGCTTTTGAAATAAAGGCTCGTGATTTAGGTTCAGAATCTGAGGAGCTCAAAATCTAGTGTATTCAATTCAACATTTTCGTTCACCTTTTAAAAAAAAAGTCATACTCTTTATATTCAGTTTGACCTGAACATATAATGGATTACGTAATAAAAAGACGCCGGAAATCAAAAGTAGGTCAAAATGCACCTTTTCAACGAAAACGGTCGATTAAGAGTCTGGATAAACATGCAATACAGTAGTTGGTCAAAATTGTATGCGTTTCGACGAAAACAGTTGATAAAAAATCTTTCTAAGGTTTTTAATCCACAGTTTACGTCAATGCTTCGAACTACGTCATGAAATTTAGTGCAATTTGACCTTTTAATTTCGGGAAATCATCTATTGAGCCATCGTGGAACACCCTCAACATAGTGACTGTCCTTAAGAGGCCCAATGTCCTCAGTAGTACATGTCACAGCTGGTCTAGTCGTGTAGTATGAACTGACAGGGGTTAAATATTGTTGTGTCAACACAGTGGTCAGATGCAGTCGCTCACAGATTCGAAATTGCGGCGTCAAGCGAATGGTCATAACCAGCTCACCGGGGGAAAACACGCGGACTGGTCACACACACACAGGATAGTTAACCCCTTCACTGCCGAGAAAAGGTAAACACGGTCCAATTGCAAGAGGCATAGATCCTCATAAGCCCCCGCGAGAGGATCTATACCTCTTGCTGACGCCAGTTTGTATCATGTCCTTCGGATGTTGTGGCTTTTGGTCGTTGAATGAACAAAGATTTCGGAAACGAAATATACGTCCATTGGCAAGGAAGGGGTCAAAAGGTTTATACACGCCAGCTGCAGGAGAGACGGACAGGACCGTGTTAGCTCAAGCGCAGTGCCTGGTGCCTCTTGAAAATGATTAGGCACTACCATGCTATCACTGAGACCTGCTGATGTTTTTCGCATGGAAATAAACCCACTAAAGACGTCTAAAGGAAACCAGTACGCCAAACCAGGGCTTTAGATCCTTCACGTTCCAACAATTTAATAAAAAGACACGTTTACAGTGGTGCTCAGACTTAACATGAGTTCCAGAAGCCAAACTGCGTCAGAACTTTTGGAATATATTCAGCAATAAAAATTATCTTCATTCAAAGTCAAGTGCTTCGTCTGACTCGCATGACAAGAGAATCCGAGCATTCCACGGGTTATTATTTTTTAGACATGCAGTTGGCACAACGCACTCACACTTTCTGTCAAAATTTAAAAAAAAAAGAAAAAAAAAAAAGAAGAAAGAAATATAAAATGTGCCGACTTTTTTTTTTGGTACCAGTCACTTCCACTTGTGAACAATTCAATCAGAAATTGTTCCCAAACTTACACTGACTTGACAGAACACACCAATAATTTCTCTTTTTTTTTCCATTTTCTTTTTTTAAAAGAAAACGAGTTGTAAATGAGAGGAAGGAGTGGGGGTAAGGGAATGGGTGGGTGGGGTGGGGGGTGGGGGGTTCGGGGGTTGTGGGGAGGTGACTAAATGCGGGTGTAGGAGTCTTATAGATAAATTTTAATTAAACCCATTGCGATCTTTAAACATTAGAGGCGGCGTTACTGCGTGTGCGTATTACGCAATTTCTACTCATTATATTTAAGAATGCTGCAAGAGGCACAGAACCTCATGAGCCCCCGCATCTGCGGGGGCTCATGAGGTTCTTTGCGTCTCTGTCAGTTGTTGCCGCTTGTTTACAGCCTGAAGAACACTTTTCTCACCTTCATCCAGACATTACCATCTGCAAGAGGCATATGCTCATGAGCATATAACGCCTCTTGCTGGCTTAAGATCACACTCATGAGTATCCTCAAATTGTGCCTGCAACTCAGATTTAATGTGTACTATAGTTCTTCCCTCCTTTTGACGAATTGTTTTTGAACGTGCACTTAATGGCTTTAGAAAGAGCAGCGGGTATTTATTTGGCAGCCTGCGGCGATCATATCAAAGTGACAGAAAATAAAGAAATACCAAAGCGCGCATGCTCTAAATGACTGATAGTACTGTCAAAGAGAGAGGTAGAAACGGCAGAAAAAGTGAAATGAAGTAAAAGTGTGAAGAAGAATAAAAGGGCGAAAGATAACGTGAAATGAACAGAGCATGTGAGAAAGAAAAAAAAAAAATGAACCACGTGAGATTGACGGAAGGAAACAGGAAAAGGAAGAAAGTTTGGGGGGGGGGGGGGGGGGGAGAGAAAATGGTAAAAACGTGGAATCAGTTACAAAGTAGTAGATAACAGGCTACCGACCAGATAAGAATAATAATGTGTGCAAAAATAGCACTGCAGTCAAAGTCAAAATGAAATTCGTGTATTAAGCAGCCATCCCATTTAACTCCTACCCCAGACACACCACAACAAGATAAGGATCGACCATGGTAGTTCAAGGGTGATGCCAGATTAGCTTGGCGCCTGTGGGCGCCAAGCTATTCTGGCATCACCCTTGAACTATCATGGTCGATCCGTGTCCTGCACTGCAATGCAGTCTTCAGAGGACAACGGCAAAATTTAAGGATTTCGGTGATGGGGTAGAATGAATTAAACTGCAAGAGACATAGATTTTCACGAGCTCTCGACAGCGGTTTTGTAGCAATGATTCCGGTAGGAACCATCGCGACAAAAGCCGCTACTGAGAACCAAAGGGTTAAGGAACCATATGCTCGTGCGCTGATGAGCAGATTGTATTATTACATCTGCGCCCATAACTTCTTAACTCATTCAGCCCCGACACGCCACAGCAAGATATGGCTCGACCATGATAGTCCAAGCTATGCTGGCACCACCCTTGAACTATCATGGTCGATCTGTCTCCTAAATTGTAATGCCGTCCTAAGAGGACAACTCTAAAATGTGGGCATTTCGTACCTGGGACAAAATGAGTTAAATAGACGATGCCATGTTGTCAGAAGTAGGTCAGTCAAAAACTGCGCAAACATTGGATTAAAGCCCGGACAAACATGCGATATCGCTTGCTTCAATCCACTATTTTCGTGGAAACCCGTGCAGTTTTGATCTATTTCTAATTTCCAAACATCGCCTTCAACACAATCAAGATTGTTATTTTTTTTTTTCTGTCGCGCGGTATACAAGAAATCTTACAACCAACAAACTTTACAGTTCTTGCGAGGTGACCTCAATTAAATTCTTTTATGTTCGAGTTGTGCTTCATCTTCTTAATTCGTCTTAATTCTTCGTCTTTTTTCATCCTAGTTTTTAATCATGCATTCTGTCGCTTTAATAGAGTCGCATCATCCAGAAACTTGCATGCCAGAACATCCCTCCACTTTGCGGCCTCTTGTGAACGCCAGCGATTATAACGATATAGTCCTACACGTAACCCCAAGTAACAACTGAGGGGCAACTGGGGCCAATCTAGGTCAGCAAGAGGTATAAATTCTCATGAGCCTCTGCACTTCAGAGGCCCATGTGAATCTGTCTCTCTTGTAGATGAGAGGTGATGGAGCAGAGAATGGGTACGCGCAATTCCTTAGAAATATGAGGTGCACCATAAATTTCCCCTCTTGTGTTTAGTCTAAGATATGAAAATCTGACAGAGGTATTTACTTTTGCCGCGGTGCAGGCTATCTGGGAAGAGAATAAAATTTGAGCAATTTCCTTGATGGAATCTGTTATTTTTTGTTATTAAATTTAGATCTAGATCACTTCCTCCGTCCAAGGATCTAAATAGGACGGAATGTGCCACCAAGAGGAACAAAATTTCAGAAGACCCTGCGGCCCAAGAGATTCTAAGCCTCCTGCAAAACAGAGGACTTGGAAACTGCAATTTTTTTTTTCTTTTTTCGCTAGTTTATGCCCCTTGTTTCAGAGCTCTTCCCTGTGGGAGGTAGATGCCGTGTCACGTGATGATTTATGAAAAAGTGGAACGAAGAAAATTGGACATAATAGCAGAACGATACACTGGGAAAATGTTATTTATTTCCCGCGTGAAAATAGTCTGCTTGTAATGCCACCTGAATTCATTATTATCCGTGATTTTGATTAAGATTACACTCACTAAGTGGGCATTATATCAGTATAAAAGCCATTCAGTGCACTATTTTTTTTTATTTGTGTCAAGCGAAGAAAAGAAAGACAAAAGAAAGACATTGAATGATCTTACATAAATGTAATTGAAAGCGTCGTCACTATTAGTCAGTATAAAGGCATAGAGAGCAGATATTTCTATAATAGTTATTTTGATGATGTCAGACTTTCAGTAGAATGACCCTGTTGAACTAATCTAAAAATGCGCAGATTATTGCTATGTATTATTCTTATTCCCATTATTCTTATTCCCATTATTCTTATTCCCTTTGCATTCAGAGTAGTGAAGATGACTGTAGTGCGAAATCATCAGCGCGTGTGTTATTGTATTTACACGTATGCTGATGTCAAACAAATTTGTAGACCAGCATTCACTTAACCCCTTTGTGCGTTCAACCACCGGAGTTGTTTACAGTACACGTGGATGCACGCACAAAAGGGGTTAACCCTCTGGCTGTCGGTAGAGCTTTTGTCGCGATGATTTCTGCAGGAACTCATCGCGACAAAAACAGACAGCCAAAGGACAAAGTGAACGTGTACGCGAACAACTGGGGGATGGTGCGGTTATGTAAGGAAGGGTCTTCGAAACCACTGAATCTAAACGTTAAACGATACCATTTCAGACGTTAACCACTCGACTGTCGGTAGCACTTTTTGTCGAAGTGATTCTTACAGAATTCGACAAAAATGCGCTACCGACATCCAAAGGGTAAAAACATGCATGCGAAACAAATCAATTTTAACAAACTCCCGTTTTATTAAAAAAACAGAGCTCGAAAAAAATGAAGGGGAAGGTGGAGGGTGGCAAAGTGAAAGGTTTATTTACAACTAAAAGAAGAAAACTAGGCAGGGATGAAGACAGACCTTCCAAGGGGGCAAAAGGGGACTTTTAAATCCATCTCATTACCTGTAACAGGCGATGACTATGCTATCCCACAGTTTACCCAACGATTATCATTAAAAAGGAGCAAAGGGCTTCGGTAAAGACGCATTTCACCAAGCACGACCAGAAGCCTTTGACGTAACCTCTCCGAACCCTCCATCTGAGGAAAAAGGAGTTAAAACTTCAGCCTTACAACCAGCAAAAGGCAAGGATTCTCACGATCTCAGCATAAGTTTCTTCCAAGATGGAAGAGATTAAGCTTGCTCATAGATGTGGTAGCGAATGGCTCGAGTTTAGTCCCAGAAAAAAGAAGAGGCATAGATTCTCACGAGCCCCTGCAACATGCAGGGGCTCATGCGAATCTATGCCTCTTGCAGAAGGCGGAAACGCAATCTGGGGGGAACCCAACAAGGGTTGTTTATGGCGGCGCACTCAGAAAGAATGCGAGGCTGCCATTTTTTTGTTTGAAGTGGCGAAAATTAAAGGCCGACCTTACCACGCATGATTTACGGTGTTTCACAACAAACGTTTACGCGCTGATACCGTCACAGGAAATTAGGTTTGGAAAATTGCGTCTGATAAACAGGTACCTCTTCATCGTGCCGATAGGCCTGCCATTTGGGGCGCAATAAATTTATTTGGTAACTTCCTAAAATATGGACACGCGTAAACAGAAGTTAGGTTTAAACCCCTTCATTGCCGGAACGCACAAAAACACCCTCGTGCAAGAGGCGTACATTCTCATGAGCCCCCCGCAACGCTGGGGCTCATGAGAATCTCCGCCTCTTGCTGGTCTCGTTTATATCTGTATTTTTCAGTCAGACTCGTTTGTTCAATAGTTAATCTCTGATGGTTTTCAAGACATCATTTCAAGACACTGACAGTGGCTGGTTTAGCACTACATTATACCCACAGTTTGAGGCACACCTGACACCGATTTCGGTCAACGAGAGAAACAGATTTTTCTGTGCCCTTGAAGCTGCAGGCGTCTGTGTGAATCTATGTCTCGATCAGATTAAAGGGGAAAGGAAACCTTAAAAATGTCGCTGGGTTGTATCAGGAGTGTTGACTTTTTGTTCTAAACAAGTTAATTTCGGCGCCGCATAAATAATTATGTGCAGTAACAATATTACGAAAAAGAAAGCTAGGTCTATTTCTTTCCGGCAACTGGCACGTAAAGATTTGTTTGTTTTCTTGCGGAATTCCGACGAAAATAACAGGTATCTTTTTTTGCCAAGAAGAATTTCGACATTTGGCAGAATGACAGAAATATATGTCATTTACTGACGTTTGTTACTGTTTTAAACGGTGGGTACGTGGATTGAAAATAGTTAAATATCTAATAGAGTTGTAGTTAACCTGTTTTCTAAAAGACACCACAAGAACTAAGAACTACGAGAACTAAAAACTAAGCGTCCTCCTTCAAGACTCAAAAAGTCGGATTCTGAAATTATTTTCATTGAAAATAATTTCAGAATCCGACTTTTTTTTTAAGTCTTGAAGGAGGATCATACCTAGAATTTAACAGAGTGCTTCAGACGATCTGTACAGTAGAAAACGACGTAAAGGAAATGGATCCTGGATTACGCTCAAATGGGATTTTGACATGATGTATTTTAATCTCACGTCTTCTTATTCTGAGAGTACAATGCGCAGAATTTATCATAAACATCAGAATTTTGCGGATGAATAAACAAATATAGGACGGAAAGCCATCATAAACTTTAGAATTTTATGGACGAATAAATAAATACAGTGCAGACATTTGTCATACATTTGGATGAATACATAGAGACGGGTCACAAATGTATCATAAACTTCAAACATGAGTGGATGAACAAATAAATACAGAAAAAATACACCATAAACCTCAGAATTATATGGATGAATAAATAAACACAGGGCAGAAATACATCATAAACTTCAGAGTTGTGTGGGCGAATAAACAAATATAAGGTCTGGAGCAGGTATCTAACTTTAACAGCAGCATAAAGCACGTGTGACAACTATCTGCATTTAAACATGTCTCGCTATGGATTCTCTGTGACTGCTGCATACCCAGATGCCGCTGTTACACCGAGGAACGCCTGGAGCCTCTCTCTCTGTCAGCAAGAAGCATACATTGTCATGAGACCCTGCAATGGCAGGGTCTCATGAGAATTTATGCTTCTTGCTGACAGAGACAGGCTCCAGAGTCTAGGCATCTTGCAGATGAAATGGTTAGGCTAGAGGGCTCATGAAATCTAAATTGTTGTATTCACAATGCTACCACTTTCTTAATTCCAATGATGAATAACAGACCATGCTACAGTTCATCTATTGAAGGGCCTTCAACCTTTCCAGTTATGATCCTTCCATTCAAAAGCAAAAGCTGCAAGCGACAATTTGCAGTAGCTATACAAACATGCCTGGTTAAAAACGCCTTGGAGAAAACATCCATCTGCAAAAGACGTAGACTCGGTTCAACAGATCTATGACGCTTGCAATACGCTTTTTATATCTCTTTCTCGTGTGGAGGAGGTTTAGACACAAGGCGTTCAGTCTGCAGTAGAACATTCCTTTCTGCAGTTGGAGGTATCAGCTTACAAAAGAACTCTCAAAAATTCTGTGTGCTTGAAACATAGATCTAAATAAGTACCTGTAGTGTCCAAGAGCTCAGAAGGTAACACAAGAATTAGTAGTCTGGCAAAGAATATCATCAATATACACCCATTTTTCTTCAGCTGAGGAGGAGATAAGAGCTTCAGTTTTAGTCACTGTCCGTCGGTAAGCACTCCAAACAGGAAAGATTAGGGAGGGGGATCAAATTAGACCAGTTGCTATAACCCTTCATACATGCTCCTGTCGTGCTTAGAACAAACGGTGCGATGAGCAGAAGAATTAGGGGGGTTACCGCTCAGGCTTGCGCCTTACTTTGAAAAAGGAACCATATCCAGTTATAGCATAACACCAAAAACTTCCTCCAAAGGGGCAGAGAGATGTAAGGAAGTGGGGCAGATATTAACAAAAGGCATAGATTTTCATGAGCCCCTGCGGTCTGAGATTTAGGTTCAAGGTGAAAATGTATTCAGCCTGAAATTTAAATACTGATGGCTTACTCCTTCAGAAGGAAAGAAATATAAAGTGGAAGATTTTCAAGCAAGAGACATAGATTATCATGGATGCAAGGGCTCATATAATAATCTACGCCAATTGCAGACGAAAAAAATACCGACCGTGAAAACTTATGTCCCTGAGCAAGTTGGCGCAGGGACACAGGGGAATAAGGGGGAATACAAATGGAGTGGAACCCTGGGGAGGGGGAATTAGCCTGACTTTTCATCTCTCTCCCCTTTGTATTTGTTATGGATGAACACAACTTTGCCCACTCACTCATTTTAATACAGAAGGCAAACACCCCGTTTAGCGGTCGGCTCGGAGGCAGCCGATCACTGTAGCAGAACATTGTTGTGCTAGCATAGTTATTCCAGAAGCTACCCTATCTTCACAGAATCCTGCAGGCCGGTTATACCCATATGCAAGAGGCATAGATGCTCATGAGCTCCTGCATTCGCAGGGGCTCATGAGAATCTACAACTCTTGTTGGTAAGTGTTTACATCTGTTCCTAAACCAATATAAGTCATCAGGGTTTAAAGTGTATGCGAAACCTTGAGCATGCAAAGGCAACGATCATCAAAGACACTGCGGTATGGGCGATCGAACAAGGATCTTTGCTTCTCGGTGACAAAGGTCAGGGATTTTTAGAACTATGCTCCGCGAGTGGTTCTGGTCCTAAAATCTGTTGTGACAACATTATGCCTTAAGCTACCGAAGGATTAGTTGTGGTGACTCGTACAGAAGGGAACGAACTTCGCTGTACTGAAAGACAGGAGGGGATAACTTCTCATTTTGTTACATTGTACCTGTTTTGCTTTAAAAAAAAATCTGATACACATAAAGAAAGCGTGTGGCAAGAAAGACAGTTTTAGCCGGCCCTTTTTTAGCTGCAAGATGAAAAGGTTGTGTGCCAGTTTGTGACTTTGCACTTTACGGCTTAGAGCCTTAAGGTGCAAAGTCACAGACCAGCACACAATTCTTGGAACATACAGTTCTTACAGCAATAGTGTCTAACATCTCAACCACCACCCTCCTCGATGGCGCGGATCGGCCACAACTGCACCCTCAGATTGAGGGCTGGTTTTCGGGTTAACTATTTCAAGGCACCCGCATCAACAGCTGCGAAAGTGTCGTACAGCTGCAGCGTTGCCCTGAATGAGTTAATACCCGTGTGCGTGCAGCCACCGTACTATGATACAGCACCTGTGGCTGTATGCGCAAAGGGTTAAGTTCACGAAGTGCATTGCCTAGCAAAACGTTTTCATGAATTAGCCGCAAAACGCTCAAAGCATGTACGACACAGTATACCTTGTAATCAAATTTCGCTTCAGAAAAAGCCAATGCACTCCAGGGTAGCAGGTTTCTTAATCAGTTTTATCAAATTACCAACTGCACTTCCACAGCCAGAGCAGTCGCCCGCTTCAGCAGGCACAGATCCTCATACGCCCTAGCAAGTTGCGGAGCCTAATGAAAATCTTTGCTTGCTATTTCTCCAATGTACTCGCGGGGTGTCTTCCTAGGCGGGCGTTCAGTATCGCGCTGGTTGTGTGACGGGAATTTGTTTCATTTTTTTGTTGCTCATACAGTAAGTAGGAGAAAATAAGATCAGACTGCAAACTACAGGAAAGCAAGAAATGAACTGTGTCATGTCAGATTTTTTTTACTTGCAAAAGGCGTTGAAAATGCCAGAACGAGAGACAAAATAATCAGTTAACAAAAACCTGGTTTTTAAAAACAAAAGTTTCAGCTGTATGCAACCAAGAGGATGTACAGCGCACGATTGCTGATAGCTATACCTGCCTCAAACGGAAAATTAACCAACCAACCAACCAACCAACCAACCAACCAACCAACCAACCAACCAACCAACCAACCAACCAACCAACCAACCAACCAACCAACCAACCAACCAACCAACCAACCAACCGACCGACCGACCGACCGACCGACCAACCAACCAACCAACAAACCAACCAAACAAACAAACGTGTGTCTGATTATGTGCTGGAAAGTGTGTAGTTGTAGATCCTTCTCGCTGTAAATCGGTATTATGATACTTTTGTGTTCACAAACATCACATGCCGACACAAGATAGCGAACAAGACAACACAAAGACGATACAAGACACTACAAATTCGCCAGAGATCACCATCCTCCATCTGAAAAAGGCGTTAATTCAACCTGCAAGAGGCGTAGACTCTCGTGAGTCCTGCTTTGCAGGGCTTATGAGAATCTATGCCCCTTGCTGGTACATCCGGAGTTAGCTCTACGGTCGTGAACGCAACTCACCAGTTCCGCGCTGACAGTAGCCTCTATACTCTTCCGGCGTCATGGGCATGTGAAGGGCCGGGAGGATGGATGCCTTCAGGGCGTCAGTCTCGCGCTGGAGGGCCGTCAGTGATGACGAACTGTACTGGGTTGACCCGCCTTCCTTTTTCACTGAACTGCTCGACCTGGGGGTCTCACTACCACCGAAAGGGTGGATACCACCGCGGGCGTCCCCGACACTAAACGCAGTCAGGGCCGAGAGAGAGTTGGAGGTGATTGGGGTGGAGGACAATGAAGGTCGTGGTATAAGAATATCACTGGCGATGCTGGAGGTGGTGATGGTGGTTGTGGCGGGGGAGGTTTTGACGGAGTCGGGTTTCTGGGAGGGTTTGGGTGTCGGCTCTTCGTCCTTCTCGCTCTTGATGCTGCGAGGCGGCTCCTCGTCTACAGGTTCCTTCTTCGCCTCCCGCTTTTGCAGCTCTTTCTGCTCCTTCTGGATCTTCTCGGCCTGGGAAGACAGGTATCCAGCCATGCTCTGCTGGCTGAAGGGCATACCTGGTGCCAGGCCCAGCTGGTGGAAAAGCTCGGGCGGCATGCCGGCCAGGTGGGGCAGTAGGTGAGGGGGGAGGCCGCTCAGAGCCGCGGGAAATCCAGGAGGTATATTGGGCCCTACTCCATCTCCGCCCTTCCCGCCGTCCTTGGCTACGAGGGCGGAGTATAGCTGTTGGATGATCTGCCACGTGGCCATCTGCTGTCGCTGGATGCCCTCCATCCACTCCTTGATGGCCGCGCGGTTCTCCGGTTGGCAGTGTGCCAAGTCTGGGAACTGAGCCACCGCGGCCCTGGTGGAGGCCATGGGTTCCAACGTTACGTTCGAGGTGGGGAACATGCCGCTGACGATGGAAGCCGCCAGACTGGACGAGAACTCGGCCAAATCTGCGTTGCCTGGTAGACCAGCCTGGTCGCCGTTCCGCCTCTCGGTCTCCGGAGCGTTATCACCGTTCTCAGGCTTGCCCTCTCTGGGGAAGTCAAATTCGTCTGAGTCGTGCGACATGTCGAAGCGTCTCTCATTGTCTATCGGTCTGTAATCCTCAGAATGAACCGAGTCTCTGTCCTCCTCCTCTTCACCCTCCTCCTGTCCGATCTCGCCTTGCATCTGGCCTAGCAGGTCCTCCTGGAGGAGTCCTTCCTCCTCCATCTCCTCCTCCTCTTCCTCCTCATCTTCTCCATCACTGCGCGGTCCTGTCTTCCTCAGCCCCATCACCTCGCCTGTTCTCGTGGGGTCAAGTTCGTTAAACACGGGCAGGTGTCGGCGTCCAAGGCAGCCAGCTTCGTGGGCCAGGAGGTCGTTGGCGTCCAAGAACTCCATGTGACACTTTCTACAGGGGAAGGAGCCCAAATACCCTTCAGGTGTCTCGCTTTTGTCGCCCAGGCCTGGCTCCACCACACTGGCGGGTTCGAAGCGTGACTGGGGACCTGAAAAGTACAAATGGACATTAGTAAATATTGTATAGAAATACAATGTTAACATATTTAACCCCACGGCCCATTTCCCAAATTCTGGCGGCGTCACCTAATGACTGTTGCCAGTTGCAGAAAACGCATCGACTATGATAATACAAGGGTAGTGCCAGATTAGCTTGGCGCCGTTAGGCGCCAAGCTAATCTGGCACTACCATTGAATTATCCTGGTACACCCTTCTCTTACTGTATATTGTCCGGGCTAAATGGGTTAAAATGTCCATAGCGGAAAAGCGGGAAACAAATCGGAGATATCAAGCAATTTACTGCAGGAGGCCGAAATTGACGCGTGGACAGAAAAATAATATTGAAAACATTCAGGACTTTATTAATTACCAGACTTATTAGTGTCGACAGCAAATTCAAGCCAAATAGCCGTAAATAACAAAATCATATCATGTAGTCACGTTTTCCATACATAAACAGACTTATGTTTCGACAGCAAAACTCACGCCAAATCGTCATAAATAAGAAATTTATAATATAGCCCAGTGTTTTATTAATACAATCCCAACAACATCTGGTATACGCACTGATCCGCAGAAATAAATATTATGGACTGTTTGTTTTGTATAATTTATCACTCCAACAAGTATTGCTAATATATGTGCTGGTCTGTGATTTTGGCCCTTACGGCTGAAAGCCATAGGACCAAAATCACAGACCAGCACAGACGTCATAAATTTAAAAAAGAATTAACGAAAATGCCGATCAGATCGTTAATTTATTTTTTCACCTCCAGCGCAAACTCTGAAAACTGGACTGAGCTTAATAACTGAAGATGAGTGTGGGCGTAGGTGGGGTATCCATTCGCGGTTGGCGCGTCAGTGACAGGGAAAAGTATCGGCCGCTCATGTGACAAACGTAAATCACAAACTTAACACGTGTAATAATCGCTCGAAATCCACCTGTCATTTCCATGTGAGAAAGACATAAATTAAAACCGAAATAAAACTGAATAAATAAATAAAAAGATACAATAAAAATGCAACATATGAAGGCAAAATATCTTCCTTTTCCAACCCCACCGCCATAAAACGAGAAAAAATGGAAACTATTCTACATTTTAAAGCAAATGTTTATGATATAACAAATGTCCCATCCCCTTATTTCTCCACCTTCCTGAAAGAAAATTGTACTGCAGGCGTCATAACACGGCGTGACAAAGCCAGCCAATCGAATAAATCTGCCGCCCAGCGCGCGCTCGGGTGCTGAGTGACAAAATATGATATTTCACAGCTGCACGCACGCGCGAGATTTGCACGCCGACACGCATACTTCCCCTCCCCGCCCATCAATCATATTAGTTGCGCGAATAATGGACTATAACGCGAATCGACCCAGGCAAGCGAGAGAGAAGACACGAGAGAGAAGACACTCCTTCATCCAGCTCCCTCCATTTTTTCATGCTATAGATTCTCAAGAGGCCCTGGAACGCAGGGCCTCATGAGAATTTATAGCCTCATGCTGAATAAGAAAAAAGTTTGAATCGTTCATATCATCAGAAGCTGGAAATTATAAGGGTGTTTGTCTTGCGATTCAGGGGTTAGCTCCCTTGCCGGAAGAGCAGGCGGAGGTTGTCGGCCCTGCTGTTAAACATGGTTGCCAAACACGATTATCAATTTTGTAATAAATGGATCACACGACCCGTCGCATTTATTGTTCACACTTCCAGTCGGCGGAGGCTGTTTCTCTCTTTCCCGTCTCCCTCCCTTTATTTTTCCTTGCGCCGTTGCTTGCCAGCCTTCGTGTATGATACAAATCAGATTATAGATAACACTGCGTGACGAAAAGACAATGAGTATTAAGAAAACGTCTCTTTATACTATTTACTATAGGAACATAACCTACATAACTAAAATGAACTTCAGGTTTAGTGTAGGGTATTCTACGTTTCTGTTGTATCTGAGCTTTGTTGTCAGCAAAGTCAAAAGTAATGCTAAAACACATTCAAATATGTATGCAGCATTCTTCATTGTCGCCATCGTCATCGTTATCATTTTCAGCTGCAGCAGCGGCGGCAGCGTACACAACCCAGCCACCCCATTTTCTACAGTCTCCTTTCACCACTCCACCCTAACTGCTCTCTTCGCCACACACGCTCACACAATTCTGACTTGCAGATTCTGAAAGTTCTCATTTCAATCCTCAATTTGTCACAATCAACAATAGAAAACCCGAGTAACCAGTTGAAAACAAAAGAGATGATCTTGCTTTTTCTTCTCTGCACAGACAAATTGGTTCAGAACAGACAGACCCTCCACATCTCACTATCCATGTGCAAGAGGCATAGACCCTCATGTGCCCCTGCAATTGCAGGGGCACATGAGGGGCTATGCCCCTTGCTAACAGAGTCTGATCCATTTACCTCCTCACATCAAGCTGGTTTAAGTCTAGAGCTTCAGACAGACGTAGGTAAATATCAAACTTCAGAAATCCAGCAGAGCCAGACCGGGCTGAAGTTGATAAATACAGTCTGTGTGCGCTAATTGGGTATAGAATAGGCTGCAGCGGTGGAGTAGGGACGTAGGGACAGTAACAAGAAAAAGGAAAAAAGAAAAAAATGGGAGGGGAGAGTATATAGGAAAATAAAACAGAAAATGTAAAACGTGGAGGGAAGATTAGTGCAAGAAAAAAAATTTGGGAGAGTTATGAATGCATCTAGATGACAGCAGTCAAAGAAAAATTCGGGGGTAGGGTTGCGTGCTCGGTGGATGAGGTGGGGTGGGATGGGATGGGATGGAGTGGAGTGAACGTGCACAGGCAGAAATTATTTTTTGTTCATTTCTGACTGACGAATTCAATTTTTACTCTATGTTGAAAGCTGAGCTAACCGTTCACGTTAAGCCATTACTGGTATATCTATTTAAATCTATTGGTTCAAATACAGAATAGATAAATCTAGAATTACGGGATGGCGTTAGATGATAGTGATGATGGAGATAATGACAATAGTTATCGTTCTATCGTCTAGACGAATACAAAGGAATGTTTTTTTGGGATCCGAGCAGCCGCTGTCAATCTACGAGTAATGATATCGCGGGCATGCACGTACCGGCGGTGATTTTTTCGCCGCACATGTACATGCATCAGGCAGCACCAGCAAGTTAGCTCCATCAGGGAATTAATCCTTCCGCGTCACAATATAGTCCAGAATAGGCTCACAACCGGGCAAACGCGCGGGGAAGGAGACAATTAATACATGTATGTGCGCCAATATTCATTCCCAAATTTTAGCAGTGGCGGATTCAACGATTCTTGTTAGTTGAAGGTTGGAGGTAGGGGTGGGGGAAAAAAAAAAAAAAAAACCCGACGAAAACACGGACATACACGAGGGCCATAAAGAGGCATAGATCCTCATGAGCCCTCGCAATTTGCCGGGTGTCATGAGGATCCATGTCTCTTGGAAACAGGTGACATTCGTGCTGGGCCGCACAGACAATCTTCACATGCAGACATGCTCCATCTGTCGTCTGCCAAGTTTTTGTTCATTGACCTCATTGCTGACATTGCACTTGTTTCCAAAGATAGTCGAAGACCATTAACCAAATGCATACGTAATATTCGTGATTGAATGACGTCGGGAAGAAAATTGGCTGTCTGGAATGCTGATACATACAATGTCGACTGTCTAGTTTGCAGATACATGCACTTATTATTGTATGATGACTATTTAGTTAACGAGTTTTGACATATTTCGATACTAGCAGATGACAGTGTTTTTTGTTTAATAATTAATGTAACAATTATATTGATCTGATCTGAATTGTTCTGATTATGTATTTTACAAATGTTACAAGGGAAAAACTAAACAATTCATTTTATAAACTACATTCAGTATTGCAGTGTACCGGAATATTTCAAATCAAATACAGCAATAATATTATCAGAATTAATCACATTGATTACCCTAAAACGTGACACAGCATTGTTGTAAAAATCCAATGAATCAAAACTGAATGACTAAACACATGGCACATAAACATGTGGTAGGCTATTATCTATTTCACTAATTTCACGCCGCTGGTGTCACGTACAATCTGTGTTATAATTCTCAATACACAAGCTTTCGGTTCACTCCGTGTTTCTCGTTACGTTTGCAAGAGGCATAGATTCTCATGAGCCCATGCGGCTGCAGCCGCATGGGCTCATGAGAATCTATGCCTCTTGCTGTTAGGCATCGCACCCAATAACCTACATCTATGTTTTTAAGATAAAGGAAGTTGTAAGGTTTAAAGCCTGACAGCACTTATTGCCAAAGCCTTCAAATTAACCATTTCCATTGCTCGGTAAGGGGCCTGATCAGCTAGGCATAACACAGGTGCATAAACAAGAGTGAACACGTCTTTTCAAACCACAATAGATGTCATCCTTCGGTAAAAGCACCTGGGAGGTGCTCCTACCCACCCACCCGCACACACCACCCTGCCAAAATTGGAAAATTAGTTATTAGGGTTTTAACGTCGAGTTTGAAATCTGGTAAAGTACCAAAGTGTACAAGACGCAATGCGCTGACACGATAGAGCGTCGTCCTTGATCACATTTAATGCCGTTGGACGTTAAAACATTAAATAGTAAGCCAGTCACGCTAGAGCTTCTTTCTTCTTAAAGCGACCGTTCGAAAATTGAAACGTAAAAATACAGCTGCATACATTTTCGTTGAAATGATCATGTGTACAGTATCTATGAAAGTACGTGGTTCCTCCCTCCAACCCTCCCTATCCTAAATAACGTTCATTCCCCCCCCCCTCTTCCTCTCACCCCCCCCCCCCCCCCCCCCCCCGTTCCATGCATTCCTTGTCTTATTTCTTTTACCTCGAGGCTTCAATGATCGGATGAGTGGCCAGCTCTTAACTCTTTCACTTTCATCGCCAACTATTGATCAACTGTAACAGATTAAGGGTAGTGTTTGACTAACCTGGCGCCTGTCAAGGCGCCAAACTAATCAGACGCTACCCTTGATTTGTCTCAGTTAACCTTTCTTTTCTTCTTTTTTTAAAATATGGACTTTTACGAACGCGGCTGTAAGATTTAGACAAATTGGCTTCGGGCGTAAAAGGAACAAAATGAGTGGTTAGAACTTGAACACTTCTTGAGTCGGCAATCACTTGATCACTGCGCCCTCAGGGCAGGTTCCACTGTACGAATGTGGTGTCGTGTCGTGAAATTGCTTTGTACAGTGACGCCAGTCACATGCGGCCGTGAAAATAATGTTGTAATCGGCCTGTCTGGGCATGATTTTGAAATTCAAAGTATGGCTAAGAATTACTGTATCCATTGTGCAGCGAACGATGTATGCATTCAGGTTGCACGATACATAATCAGAATGACATACATTTCATAGGATAAATTGTCTCTGTCGTCCACCGATTTTGAAATTAACACATTCGAGACGTGGCTCATCCGGATGCAGCGCGTCTCGAATGAGTTAATAGCATGACCAGGCATCAAGACTGGTCTTATCTAATATTCTTTTCTAGACTGCCCAAGCATACCGCCCCAGTGCGGCAAACCAGGTACTTTGCGTCTACAATAAAACGTAATGAGGGGATAATGTTTCCACTAACTACTAGTCTTGTCAAAATAAGTTTCATGCAACAATAAATGCAATTAAAAGGGTAGCAATTTAAAATTATAGTAGACATGCCAAAACTACGTTTTACGACTACAATAAAATGCAGTCACTTTGGCTTCAAGGAAACTGACTGAATACTAATTGTCATGCAAGTTTTAGGACGCACTTCAATACGACGCAATTAAAGCTTACTTCAATGGTAGTTCTCGCAAATAATAGTGGCCACACCAGAATCATTTTTAGGGTTTCAATAAGATGCAATGAAAGAAAATCTATTATCCTATAATTGTCCATGCCAAAAATAAATTGCCTTGAATCGATGAAAGCGGTAAAGAAAGTAACGCCGAGTGGTTTCCATGGAGATAATTACCTTATTGGTCACTTCAGACCCCGACATGCCGGGAAGCAAGTGAAATTTCTAGTGTTGGGCGGGAGGGGGTGGGGGCGATTCTTATGGTTACCATGGCGTAGAAACTTTTGAAGCCCGTCGAGAAACTGCCTGAGGGTACTTTCTCGAAGTCAGTGCAGCTTGAAAAAGTAGAGTTGATGTCCGACGCGACGGGTCGTAGTACTTTGTCTGTCACTTATAGGTCAATTCTGATATATAGCCGCCTTGTAAATTACTACTGTGAACGTAAAACATTTGCAAGAGGTATAGATCTTCATGAGCTCCCGCAGATGCGGGTGCTTGAGTCATTAAGATCTATACCTCTTGCTGGACGCAACATTTGTTGCACGGACTTACCAGAGAAACTTAATTTACAGAAATATATCTGAACTTATAGACTAAAAATATTAACAAACTGTTAAAAATATTAGCAAACTGTTTTGTTATTCCAAAGCGTGTTTCTTTGGTTGGTTTTGATTTCTTCAGAC
Organism: Semisulcospira habei; assembly: GCA_036245525.1. NCBI lineage: Eukaryota > Metazoa > Mollusca > Gastropoda > Semisulcospiridae > Semisulcospira > Semisulcospira habei. The sequence goes on along the minus strand of BTPG01000002.1, from coordinate 180,026,688 downwards.
TTGTACCTCTGGCAGAGGAGCTGATCAGATCTTCGCACTATGATGGAAATGGTGGTCATCGGCAGAAGAGGATTTCACAACTCGCGAAGACAAATTCTATACTCTCCCAGACGGCAGCAGTAATCAAAGCGGCCAAATGTCCACACCCTGGCTGTCCCCTTTTCTCCTCCGGGCGATAAACCCCCAATATTCATTCATTCATTGTTCACATTCAACTCCGCCGTCCATCTCCAACAGGACAGGACTTCTGGCTTCTGAAGGCGAGAAGCAGTCATGGCTAAGTCTGTCTGTGAATTAATGATTATTCAAGAACAAAGGCGTTTGAGAATATGATCGCCCAGTCTTATGAAATTCCCACCCTTGCCAGATGGCCTTACAGACATGCTTGCGCATCATAAAATTTCATTTCGTTCTCTGACGCTCGCACTCTTATTAGGGTAGAAAGATGACACCCTCATAGAGACTTCTTACTTTGCGAAACGCAGATGTAAATCCAGCTGGTCGTTGTCAGAAGTAGACATAGGTCCCGCAATGTACGCCTCTTGCAGACGGGGCCGTTGAGAGACTGTTCACCCAATCCGGCATATGATATTGAATAATGAATATCTCATCGCTGCGGCCCTAGCCTGCTTAGAAGCTGGTCAAACACGGGGACTGCCATACGGAATTAATTGTCAAAATATTCCGTGGGATAATTGCTAGGGTCACAGTGTCAGCAGCTTATCAAATTTGCATCTTTGGAGAAACCAGGGTGGTGGCAGACGCTTCTATCAGCTGTGTTTAGTTGGATCCAGGAAGAGTGTGCGGGTGAGGAAGGAAGACTGCAAAGGCGGATTGAGAGAGAGAGAGAGAGAGAGAGAGAGAGAGAGAGAGAGAGAGAGAGAGAGAGAGAGAGAGAGAGAGAGAGAGAGAGAGAGAGAGAGAGAGAGAGAGAGAGAGAGAGAGAGAGAGAGAGAGAGAGAGAGAGAGAGAGAGAGAGTTGATTGATTGTACATTGCTTAACGTCCCGACAGCAACAAGACTTTCTCAGGACGTGCCTGCACTGCTTGTGAAAAAAAAAACTAAACAGAACATTGAATGTATGTCGCCAGCCGGTCCAATACGTTAAATAAACCTAACACATGGGCCTAAATAAAGCTAAGACCATTTAGCAACACACATCCAATATCAAGAGCTACAGGCAGCGCAGACAGTAGGGAGAGTTTTAAAAAGGCAAATACAGGTGAATGAACAATGGGTAGACAGAAACACATGCCCCAGAATAGAGAGGAAAACCCACCCTGTGGGGTTGACCAGGGTGACCCTGGGAACTAAAAAGTAGTTAACCCCACCCAAGTCCCCCAGGGCAGACCCGGGTGGGGTAGAGAGAGAGAGAGAGAGAGAGAGAGAGAGAGAGAGAGAGAGAGAGAGAGAGAGAGAGAGAGAGAGAGAGAGAGAGAGAGAGAGAGAGAGAGAGAGAGCTTTAATTCCCATAAACATAACATTTGTTGCTCATATTTATCAGAAATACTTAATTTACGAAAAACATATCTGGACTGATTTAATTAATCAAATGATTGACTACAGGCAACGAAGGGGCTAGGAAATTTCAAGCTCTTCTGAGCCCAAACTCGATTCATTAACTTTATAAATCTATTTTTCTTTTCCACGTTTCAAAACTAGAGCACTGAAGAAAATGGAAAAATTGCGCAACTTTTTTTCTCCGTGAATGCTTGCGTCATTAACTATGTTCTTCATGGCTTGTACTTGGCAAGAAATCCATAATTATGTGATTCCTCTGGGAAAAGAAATGCAAGGAAATTAGCTCGCATGACTCGTCAGATTTCAATGCCAAATGCTCCCTCATCCCTCCTGCCATATAAATCGCGCGGGTCAGTCGACAATTATGTAATAATGACAAGGGAGAAAACTCTGATGGATGGCTACCCTTTTCCAAGGGAGAGAGTTCCGCTATAGTCCGCTAGGCGCGGTAAGCACCGCGACCGGATCTGTGCGCATATCATCTCCCCTGATGTAAAACATTTTTCATATTGTCATGGGCGACAAAAACGGGTCGGGAGGCCTTCCCGCTCAAATTAGCGCCGACGGGAGCTGATTTTGATCTACGAGACAGGCAAGCTCATCGGCTAATCCCTTTTAGTGTACAAAGGGCACAGAGTCTCATAAGTCCCTGTATGCTGCAGGGGCTCATGAGAACCTATGCATCTTGCTGATGCAGATCGGCTTCAATTCTGTTGGTGTCTTTTCACTGAGCTGAAGGATTTTCATGGCGGAGTTTGATCTACGAGACAGTCGCATCCCTCGGCTTTGAAAGGACTTGGTGAAGCCCAAGCCGCGCAGATTAAATATAATAGTTAACATGATGTGCGGGGACTGTAGTGCGGTCTGCCTCTTTCAAACCTAGCGTCAGCTCGAGAGAGACCAACTGGCCATGCTAGCTCAAGCTTGCAGAAAAGCTGGAGATACGGCAGGCGAACTCAGTGAGGCACTGCCATGTGCAGCTTGTGAATGTAAGGCATCTTGTGCTATCGCATGCAGATATGAAAGTATGATTCTAATACGTGAATCGTTTTGCTCTGGAAACAAGAGGGACGCTAAGTAGATTTTCACACACTCCGCAATGACGCAAAACCACATCGGCCATTCGGACTCTGATCATATCAGCCAATTTTACCTCTATGATCGAGAAGTAGGGTAGGCCGGCATGTTTTAAATTATGACGAAGACTTGGTGGGTTTTGCTCATTGTCTGCAAAGAGGGGTTTGATCTATGCCGAAGCTTCAAGAGGGGATAATTCTGGAGACAGAGGCTGAGGAATCGGGACATGGGTTGAGGGTACTGGGAAATCTGTGGGCATATTTATCAACGTGACATCATAAACAAGCCCTGGAGGTCGTGTAAAAGGGATTTGTCAAACCACGGGTGTTTTCCTGAACCTGATGCCCTAAACATCCTCCCAACTAATGGATACAGATAGAAATAAGGCTCATAATAGGTTTAGATCCACATAAGCCCGCTTAATCTGCGGGGGCTCATGAGGATCTATGCCTCTTACAGAACGAAAGCGTTGGTAAAGTCTAGACCCACACGCCTGATCTGCGGTTTGGTCGTACCCCTAGATGGTACTTTTGTGCCGCCAACATAAATTAGACCAATCTGAACGCCCCAATACAATTCCTGAAGATAAAGGAATAATATGTGATAAGGGCCACATATTGATAAATGTGTGTTTGATTCATTTACAGCCTGAGATATTGTGGGTCGGAACCTTTGTGGCCAAAGTTACTGCGAGTCTGGCCCGCGTTTATCGTGGCTGCACTTAGGGTAGGATTGTCATTACAAGGTTGTTTTATTGCTTTTTCACAGCCCGGCCTATGTTAGTAGGCTGAGGGCATTTTGACAGCCAGTGATTATTGCCGAAAATATAGTCCCTGTGCAAACAGGCTTTCATACGTCAACAGATAGGGAAGAAAGTGTACTGTAAATAATTTGACAATAATCGGGCTTAACTGACGCAAGGGCTGGCATCCAGATATTGAAAGTTGTAAGCCCCTTTTCTGCGTCATCAGGACGTTTCCGGTAGTTTCAAGCGATTGGAATTTCATACACAAGTCTTAGGAATTCAGTTGTATCTAATTCTGGCACTAGTACTGTTGTCTTGCGTTTAATTTTCTAACAATAATCATGGGCGTCAGTGAGATTTTAAAGAGGGGTTTCTGTTCAGCTCAAAATGACCGTATGTCAGTACGCAAACAGACATGAATGTAGACATAGAATATAACCCACGATGCTATGCAATAGAAAGGCAACGACAAAGTCCGTATTTGTGAAAAGCATCATTTTTCACTGTTTTACAATGAAAATTTCGCTTTTCACAAAAAATGTATTGCTGTCTTTTGCTTTCAAAGTGCAGCACTGCTAACGCGTCGGTCCTTTTAAAAGATTTAATTCCATTACTATAAGTTGAAGAAGCGTGTCACATGCGGCAAGGATAGAAGCCTCTTGCTGGCCTATTATTTAACATCAGCGTGCCATATTTTACATTTGAGCTACGACCTTCTCTGGAGACTTGTACCATAGACAGCAGAACATACGTGTAAGTTCTAGTGTCCATGTTTATGCTCAGTACCTAGCAGCCGACTTCTTCACCGTTAGCATCTTGACACAAATATCGGAACTACAGCGACGAAGCACATACATGTACGTGACATACGTACGACTTGTTTCGCTAAATCAAGTCCAGAGATGACACTGGGCCGCTGAGAAATCCGCGTGTTTCTGTTTTTCTCAACTGAAGATGTAGATGGAGCAGAGCACTACTTTGATTCTCAAGAGTTCCTGCTGTGGAGAGTCTACGCTTCTAGACATGGAATACTCTAGGTCAATGGTCTCTTTTCGGGGACTGGTTTAACCTTTTCTCTGCTAGGCGCTGGAAATAACGTCTATGGAACTATTGCAAATTTTCTGTCCAGTAAACCTGCCTGTGACACACGAATATGAAATTGGCTAGCAAGAGGCATAGATCCTTATGAGCCCTCGCGTATGCGAGGGCTCATGAGGATCTAAGCCTCTTGAAGGCGTTGGCTGTGCTCCGGCAGTGAAGCGGTTAAGGTGATACATGTGTACGACGCAGGAAAATCGTTTTTATAATTTCCAACATGTGACTGAGTTACGCAGGCGAGGGAGCCCTAACACAATGTCCGAGTCGCGTCTGATGACATCTGTGACAGAGAAGGATGAGCAGACTTTGCTCGCACCTGCCTACTGTCTATAAGAACCTATACCTCATCTTCTAAACAAGGATTTTAGTCAACCTCTGCCCATTGAGAAAAGGCACAGATTCTTATGGTCCCGTGCAGTCGCAGGAACCTATTCCTGGATAGTTGACACACTCCATGCCTTTTTTTTTTTTTTTTTTTTTTTCACCGGATGGGTTTGTGAGAGCTGAGAAGAATCTACTCAGACTCTGCAGTCGCCGGGGGAGCAGTCTGTCGAAGATCTACGCATTTTGCTGGTAAGCTCAGGGTATCCACTTCCTAAATTAATGTCTACCACTTAAAGAAAGCCATAGGGTCAGTCTCATGAGAGAGCATAGTCCTGCACCAGCCACTAAGCCACTGCACCAGCCACTTAGTGGCTGGCGCAGTACTAAGCTTACTCATGTAACTAACCAATGATAGTTTATGCAATTCAGTTCAGACTGCAAGACAACCATGTGCTAAAAATGCGTTCCTCAGACTTTCACTGCATGGGCTGATGAACATCTATGGCTGGTGTAAATGGAACACAGCGACCACAACACTGACCAGACACCAGCTGCCGACCTTCACTCTAAAAAAGAATTGGACTAATAGATTAAAAGTACATTTTGATTTGAAGTGCATTTTTATTCCAAGACATGAAATATATTGTTGATTTTGCTATGTCAACAAACACTTTGTACATGGCACGTTTTCCCAATAAAATCGAAGGTAATGCCTCGTTCGAAAATTAATGAAAAAAACGAGCTGGTCGGTGATTTCAAATTTGTCAGCATTAATCATTTTCAACCAGCATCCTCCTTCATCCTCACAGAATCATAGAGCTGAATTACATCATAGTCATTGACGTTACAAAGCTAAATACATCACCGTCTTACGCGTCATAGAATGAGATGGATCAGCGTCACAGCGATATCGCGGACTTAAATCCGTCATCCCTCATCCTCTCATGATGTCTCATCATGTGGTCAAACCAGAATAGCCAGTTCTGTCAGAAAACTGCAAGAGGCATAGATCCTCATGAGCCCCCGCAAATGCGGGGGCTCATGAGGATCTATACCTCTTGCTGGACGTCTCTGTAATTCTCACGCTGATGGGGGATCATTAGATGATGTCAAGGGATCGAAAGGGTGACCACGCATTGTGCACTAAATTATGATTAGTGACTTTGCCTCCTACTGTCTCATCGTCCTAAATGATGATTATTATCAAGCTTCCTTCCTGACCATTGTCCAACAGGTTATACAAACAGCCATTGAGTATGCGTGCTCAGAGATGAGCATGTAAGCTACAGCATGCATCTAAGTAGTTATTAGGAATGCATACAAACAGTTAATAAGCATGCATGCTAATAGTTATTAAGTAGGAGTCCCAACTGCCTTCTGACCAAAAGATTATAATTATCGAAGATATACAAGCTCTTTCGGGTCTAGCGTCAACTCCAGGAGATGGAGCGACTGTGATAACTGAACTGAAATGCCTCATTCCCATGCTGCGTGTCCTCTAAAATTAAAGCCATTTGGCCGTAAGGTCCAAAATCACTGACCGGCAAACGGTTGCCATGTATAGTCCTTAGTTTGTTGTGTGATTAATTAGCATAGACGCGCGCCACATGTTCGTGACGTGCTGTAAAACTGGTGATGCCCATGTTAAATTGCGTCATAATAAGATTGCGTCACAGTTACTGACTACCGTCTGCTTAGGACCGCATCGATAATAAACGCCTCATGCTAATATACTTAGCAAGCTGCGGATCATCACTGGTTGTATCATTTTTGATATCTTTATCGCAACAGGCCGAAATCCCAATGGCTACAACAGCGTAAAGAACAGGGGTGGGTTGCATATGCTTGCTTAGCGCGCAAATTTCTTGCTTAGCGCTAAGTTCACAAGCTTAGCTGAAAATGTGCGTTGCATGAGCGTGCTTATCTGCTGGAGCGAGCTTAGTGGCGTGCTTAATTCTAATAGTTAGTTAGTAATTCTAAGGACGGTCCCCCCCCCCGTGCGTAGCGGCGTGCTTAGCTGAGGAAGAGTTCTTAGCTGCCGTGTTAACGCGAGAACGGAAATGTGAATTCACTCTCTTAAACCTTGTGGCAGAAACAGCCTTCCATCTAGGATAGAGAAGGATGAACACGAAATGTACGTGGGAACGCGGAGACCCAGCCTCGTCTCACGGACATCTGGGAATTATCGGTGAGGAGTCTGCATAACTGATTCAACTGACCCTGCACACCGATGGGTATAACCCAACACCAGCCGTTGTCAGAGAAACATAGATCCTCATACTATGGGAGCCTACTACACGGTAGTCCTTAACTAATGTACATCTACATTAGACTTGAGACATAGATCCTCATACTATGGGAGCCTACTACACGGTAGTCCTTAACTAATGTACATCTACATTAGACTTGAGACATAGATCCTCATACTATGGGAGTCTACACGGTACTCCTTAACTAATGTACGTCTACATTAGACTGACAAGCAGGGTTGCCTGCACGAAAAATTTGCCATTCTTTCTCTCTTGACTTCTTGTTTTCCATCGCCGCCATTTCACCGGCGTTTTGAGCGAAAACCGTGCGTTTTTATTGGCCGATTTCTACAATCTATGATGACGTAGGGGAGAACCCCACCATAAGCTATAAATAACCTATCCCCGCTCGCTAAGAACTCGTTCGGAGCTACGCACATCGCTAAGTCGCTCCATGCAACAGAAAACACTCGCGCACTAAGCAAGAGCTTTACTAAGCAAGAAAGACCTTAAGTCAGCGAGCTTAACACACTATATTTAAGCACGCTACATGCAACCCACTCCAGGGATGTAAATTTACATGAGGCCAACAGGAGGCATAGTTACGCAGCGGGGGCTCATGAGAATCTATGCTTCATGTAGGTTGCATGTAATACGACAGGCATAACCCTCTGATCTGTATCAACAACATCATTCACAAGTCATGCATAACAGCGGTCTGGAATTAGGCTTGACGTGAAATCAGTGCTTGCATATATTCAAGCACAATTACGGCCAAAGTTTAACGATAATGCGTGGAAACACGCTATGTTACAATCAAGTCCATTGTATCAGTATTAATAACACTGTTATGTCCAGCTGATATAGCAGATGACTTTTCTGGCATAAGCTTATGCAAACGTGAAGACTGTACGATGACTTTTCAAAGGAAAGTTTGGTAGCTCACTAATGCGCTGCACATTTTTTGCACATTTTGGAAAACGCAAGCAGCGCAGATTTTCGCTGTTGCTATATACAAACGTGCGCTCTCTTACAAGTAGTAAAATGTACACAGAACACAATACAAAATATCTGAAATAGGGAAATGAATATAATGCGAATAAACAAACATAAATAACGAACAAACGTGTCGTGTCCCCGTCAAAATCTGCTTTTACAAAATAAACAACATTTCTTCAACCTAAATTTCACAAAGATCGCCATAAACTGCTTCCATCTGCTCTGTAATATAATTCCCATGGAGTCTACCTTTCATTGAAAAGACAAACAAAACTGGTGTTGTCTTGTCATAAACCACACTGTTTATTTTACTTCTCGATCGTAGCGAATCGAATTATGTAACCAATGTAGTTCTGTCATAAAATGTTATGACATAAACTGCCATGACACCTGCCTGTCAATCAAAAGAGAAAACAAAACCTTTCTTGTTCGGTCTTCTATCATAAAGGCCCAAACTGGCACCTAAAAGCTGCAATTCAAGGCAACCTATGACCTCTTGCGTAACAAGTTTTAGTGCCAGAATGAAAGTGACGCCGTCCAACAAAGGTACCTATTGTTTCATTGGCTGGAACCGTTGGCGTGGAGTGGCTGCCCTTGATCTCTTAGAGTGGTCACTCTTGGTTTGATGCTAACTGGCGCGTGCAGATAAGAAAACCGGCAAAGATCCCATTGGTCAGAGCGGACGAGGTGTGAATCAGTTGAGAAAGGGGGTCGTATCGTGTGAGGGTTCATTGACTAAACCTACATTAACCTCCTACGTATGAGAAATACGGTTGCAAAACAATACCAGCAAGAGGCATAGATCACCATGAGCCCCCGCGCGTGCGGCGGCCCATGAAGATCTATGACTTGCAAAGGACAATTTTGACTGTGGAAGTGTGAACAGCGTTCCTGTTATTCTCAGCAACAGACGAACGAAGCTAAGTAGGTAACGTAGCGTTTCTGATTACATAAGACGACGGTCTACAACGAAAATCTCCTCCGTGTGTGTGTGTGGAACACAGATGTAGGCCGGCGTTTAATTGTTCACTGTCAAGAAGAAACATACAATTTATTAAACTCAGTCGCACGGCCTGCAAGGGCTCATGAGGATCTTTGTCCATGGAAATAGAATGAATTCACAACTAGCGGAAATTTCACGAGCTAACCAGGCCAAGTTAGTCAGAGATGTCAAATTATATTAGTTCAAAGTTAATTCTCTGGTACACAGATACAAACTCGTCAATAATACTGTGTACTGATGTACGATTGCAGCGGGAAACGTGAATTTATAAAGGAAATGCTTTCTCTCGATTTGGTTAAAAGCTTAAATAAAGAAATAAAGAAAGAAAGAAGGAAAGAAAGAAAGATTTTTTTTTTCAAAATAAACAACAAATGAAATCCAACAATGTCATTTGACGTGAACATAAACATGAACAATTGCCTCAACAGAAAGAAAACATTAAATAACTAACCACAAAATTATAAAGAACCGGTTGTTTGTTTTTCGCCCTAATCTGGTCTAATTGTTACAAGGGCCCCAAGTTTTACAGCCATTTAGCGCACCGTTCAAGTGCTTGACTATGCATATCTCGACACCCCGCAAAAACAATTCATTCACTGTTCGACGCAAACTCTCACCGAAACTGACCCTTCCCGCGTGAGGAATAGACAGAGATAAACAGGTCCGCCAAGAGGCGTAAATCCTCATGAGCCCCCGCAGAATGCGGGGACTCATGAGGATCTGTGCCTTTTGCAGATTGGTCGTGTTTGTGTATTCGCCGCAAGACTCTTGAGCAAAGTACTCCAGCGCAGTTTGCTTCTACACAGCTCGCGCTGATAAGACTTGCGCGAGTTTACAATCACCTGCTCCGGAGTTTTAATTGGCCGTCGTTTGATACAAAGTGACGTCATTCTAATCGTAGGGTTGGTTTGTGTTTGTCGCAAAACATCCTCGGTGACACACAAGCTTTTTGCTTTCTTCGCTACTGAAGCAGGAAAATGAGAAAGTTTGTGGTTTTGTTTTCTCTTTGAAATTTTATCCGCACTCAACAAGCAATCAGTCACAGTTAAATCCATGATGACGTCCCTTGCTCAAGAAGCGCACATATTTAAAGAAAGAATAAGAAAATCAACAGTAAATAAAGATTCTAACGTATGTCTGCAAAGCTGTGAATGGCTATACCTCTTGCAGTTTTAGGAAACTGCGTGTACTTGAGAAGTTATTTGTAAACGGTATCTCTGCAAACTGGATGTGCAATGTGGAGAAGTTTTCAGCAGCCTCAGTCTTTCAGATACAAACACCGCCCTCCGTTAAAGAAAGATACTAGTCTAGGGGCTTTCACAGAAAGTGATGGGGTTGAGTGGAAAGGGCTTTAGAAGGGTTCAAGGCTCAAAACCGCCTCTTACATTTACACGCCAGTATCGTGTTACCCTGCACACCTGTATCGTAAAGCTGAAGTGAAGGAGCCCTGGACTCTAAAGTCAAGCAGGTAGTCAGTACAATTCGATGACACCCTTAGAGAAGCCGAGGAGGTAACAGTCAAAGCTATCCCACCTGCCAGAGACATAGATTCGCATCAGCCCCTGCAGTAGCAGGGGCTGATGAAAATCCATGCTTATTGTTTGTGTATATATATATATATATATATATATATATATATATATATATATATATATATATATATATATATATATATATATATATATATATATATATATATATATATATATATATATATATATATATATATAGGATCAAACTGTACCTCAGAGGGACGGGAGTCATTAGAGTATAATAGTTTGAAGGGGACAGCTAGACGTAACACTAAGTTAACACTCTTGAAACTCACGCAGTGAAACTCTTGCTACCTGTCAGAACCACAGTGTTTTCTTCTTCTTCATGCTGAATTCGTAAAACACTATATGTACCGGTCACACCTGTGATATTGACCATTAGGACTCAAGAAGTTGGATCCGAAAGCACAAATAAGCACACATAAAAAATTCGATCTTTCCTGTTTTATGTGGGCGCAGTTTACTTCTACGTTCATAATAAACTTCAGAAAATACTTTTTGGTTCCGCCTGCCGCCCGCCACCCTCATAGTAGCTATCGTTGTTTGATAACATTGATAACAGCGCCGACGGGCTCTCGAAATCGCGTGCCATAGTAGCGGTGATCCATTTAGCTTACCACATATCATTTGTATATCACGCGTGCAGTATCTGAAGCATAATGTTAAATTGTCGTTGATATCAAATGTGAAATCTGAAAAATAATATGAATAATTGTTTATTACCACCAAACTGAGATAACGTACACAAAGTTGGATCAGAAGACGGGTTTGTAAGCCTAACCACGACTATTTATCTGCTTTAGGAACAAACCAATATTACAGAACATTGGATTTCAAGAAATGCTTACAGTTGGCATCTGTGTCACCGAGCCCTCCTCAGAAAAAAACCCAAACAAAGCAAAACAAAAGTGCACTACCCACTCAATTCGCCAGCAACCCTTTCCCGCCCCCTACCACCCCCGCCCCCCCCCCTCCCCTCCAACCCCCCCCTCCCCTCCAACCCCCCCCCCTCCCCTAAAAAAAAAATTAACAAAAAATAAAATAAAATATATATAAAAAATCGAAACAATATCAAACTGCAAGGCCGACCTCCATCCACTTTTTTCCCTACCCCCATTTCATAAAAAGTCATCTTAGATCAAGCTCTTAGCGTGCGTGTGAGTTTTGTCGTTGCGTTTGTTGTTCTGCTTCCTTCCTGTCTTTCCCTCTCATTGTTTGCTAGCGGCGGAAGCATTAACTCTGCAGTCGCTGGAGGGGCACCCTTGGGCCTCCTCAATCTCAGAAACACAGAGGTAAATAGCCTCAGCAGCATTTCAAAATCTTTAAATAGACACATTAGCAATATTCACACAGTCAGTGACATCCTACTGCGTCCTGAAACTGCGACATATACTTTCCAAAAAGCAAAAGGTCATCGGGCCGATGTTCATCGTATCGTGCGCGGGCCAACGCAACGACCGACGTCGGTTCCGGGGACCGTTTGCTTATCAAGCAGATTTAATAGGGTCAGCACTAAACATCACGACAGGCGAGAGGCACAAAATTTCAGTTGAGACATGCACTGTGTACAACCAGCTAGAAATTGGCCAGGATAGTTAAAGGTGTAGTGCCAGATTAACTTGGCGCCTTTTTCTAGACATCGTGAAACTGTGGACGAATCGTGTATCACGGTCTACTCGGAGACAGGGGCAACAAACAAGGACAAAGCAAACGGTAATACCGTCATCAAGATAAAAAAAAAAGCAAAACTCGAGATACCGAAGACATTCCTTTTACAAAAAACAAAAAACAAAAAAATACACACCAGGGTCTGCACAATTGAAACCAAGATGACATCCTCAATCCTTTAAGGAACAGCTTGAACCTATCTCAGCTACCATGAGACAAGGATTCTCACGAGCCCCTTGCGCCCTATATGTCTCCTGCATGCACGGAATGAGCTAGTTGCTTGAGAAACTGTCGGCAGGCGCTTAGCTTTTTATGCTAATTAGCGTGGAATACCGGTGTCATATCACATGCCTTGATCTTTGCTGACTGCAATACGGGTACTTTCATACTGCACAGCTCGAATTTTTCTTTACCCTCCCCAGCCAAGCAGCACACAATTCGAAATTGTGTGATAAGCAAGCAACCGACCGAAATGAATTGACTGAAAAAGCTCTGGGGTCGTGCCTGATCAGCTTGGGGCCCGTAGGCGCCAAGCTGATCAGCACGACCCGTCAGCTTTTTGTAGACAGACGGAGCCGTGTCAAAAAGTAGGGAGTAGTGGGGTGGGAGACGGACTCGGGAGGGGGGGGGGGGGGGAACTGAGATTTTATTTTTGAGAAAAATACGGGTACTGTCAAATTTTGACAATGTGCACTTTGAAAGTGATATTGTCTTAGGAGGAAACTGACACAAACATACTACATTTCCTTCTGTCTCCCTTTCTCTCAGTGAAATTTAAAAAAAATCCTTGTTCTCATTTTATCGCATCTTCATTGCATTGAATTAAAATCGTAATACCAAAATGGCAACTAAAAAAAAAAAAAAAACAAAGTTGACAAAGTCTCCAGGATTGTGCGCGACATAAGCTGATTGTTTAAAAGATTTCAACCGTAAATAAGTATCACAATAATCAAATTTGAAATCTCTTCAAAACAAGCAAGTGTCATTTCTTTCAGAAGAACGCAATGCTACGGGAATAAAAGTTAACCCCCCCTTGTGGAGGCAGTCACCGGTAGTGTAAGTAGTGTAAATAGTACTGGTGGTTGTCAGCAGAAGGGGTTAAGATATTGCCATAGTTACAAATCGTCGTGTTTACGAGTCTAATCTCATTTCCAGTTACATACTGACGAAGAATGGCTTTTGTTTCCAAAGAACAGCCCTACATTGTCTCTGTTTCGCTTCTCTGTATTCAAACAGTGTCTCAAAAACTTTATCATTTGAAACAGAAAACCAAAGACTCTCGTAAATAGCCATTTAATCCGATTCTAGGAGAAATGGAATAAAGGAAACAAATCATCTAAAATAAAAAGAAAGGACGAGAAAGAAATCCCATCACCCAGAAATAAAAGAACAGACGACACGAAAATAAAAGGAAAAATCACACAAAAATAAAGGGAAATGGCAAGACACAAATTAAAAGAAATAAGCGACACACAAACTAAAATAATAAACGGCCAAAAAAATCTTATATTCACACTGCGCCTTTAACAAAAGGTTAGACATTTGAAATCAGTAAATCAAATGAAAATCCCCTTTAATCACTTCAATAATTCTCAAATTAAAGACGCCACCCGACCACTGAAGAAATTCCAAAGCGCTGGTGAATGAAATACAGGACTATAAAACTGATAGCTTTCCTTGAGCAAAAACGACATAAACGGGGATGATGGCGGGTAGTAAGAGACATGGGTCCTCATTAGCCCCCAATTGCGGGGGCTCTTGTGGATCTATGTCTTTTGCAGGTGGCTTATTTCACCTGGAGACTAATTTGTCAAGGCAAGAGGTTTCATGAAAAACTGGTCAAAGTTTAAGAGGGGGCGAGACAAATATTTTGGACTTTGTTTGACAGTGTTTCTCAGACCTTCTTTAAAGTTGAAGAGGAGGTCTTTTAATATGGGACGTGCAGGCCTATATAAGCGGATAAAAGATGGACAAAACAACCATGATATCCTAACTGATAGCACAGGACACTATACAAATTTGGGGCTCGCTTACGCCCTCAGAGTCAAGCCTTTTTTTAATTTTACACTTTCAAGTTTGGACGGTTTGTGGAGAGTGGGATGGGTAAGTCAGCTTGTTCAAGAAAATCCAGGCACGAAAGTAGAACACGCATTATATCTAACACATTAAGCCCCGAGGTCAAACTTACCAAATTTGGGAGTTATCTTGTGAACTGAGACTGCTAAGTTCAGGAGACAGATCGACCTTGGTAGTTCAAAGGTTGAGACCGTGATCATCTGATGGTTCAAGGATGGTGCCTATAGGCGTCAAGCTATTCAGGCACCACTCTTGAACTACCATTGTCAATCAATCTTGCTAGCTATGAAGGGATGGGTGGGGGAGGGGGGGGGATAGTATACTAGCCGGCTATGTTTGGTTTAATCTTTTTTTGACCCTTGTATTAGAGTATATCATGACACTAATGCCGGAGCCATTCAGGATTTAGCCGGAAGGGCTATTATATCGATGAAATCATTATCATAGTTTAGACACCGGCACTGATACGAAGAGGTACAGATCTTCATGGGCTTCTGCGATCTGCGGGTGCTCATGAGCATCTATGCCTCTTGCGCATAACAAGCTATCACCACGATAAAAAGCAAGACACCGGTTTTGCTTCGTGTTATCTATAGAGAGAAACACTCGTAAGACAACACACACACACACACACACACACACACACACACACACACACACACAAGCGCACGTACGCACGCACGCACACACACACACACAAGCGCACGCACGCACGCACGCACGCACACACACACACACACACACACACACACACACACACACACACACACACACACACAAAAACACAACTTGGGGGTGATTTGATACAAGAGTGATAAGGATACACTTTCATCTCTTAAATAACGATAATGTAACTCTATTCGCAATCTGCGAACTGCGTGCAGAACAAAAACAAAACAAAACAAAACAAAACAAAACAAAAGTCCGTACTCCCAAGATACAACTCTTTCACTTCTGACACCAAGAGAAAGACACAAACCAACATGGACGGTCCAAACACGCTGAGCCGCTCAGTGTAATTGGTCGTGGTCGATGCACAGGTGGGGGTGCTCATCAGGATCGCTAGCGACTGTTTCAGAAACATCGTTTTCATCATCTGTTGGTGAAAATTTAGCAACAATCAAGTAATAGTATCTCTATCCACGAACTGCAGCACGAATGGAACATGAAACCTTACGTCGAGCGAGAACCACCCCCTTGGTCTGTCTCTTACGTGGCCGGACAACTTGAACATATGTACGCTTTTCGCAACTAAAGAAAAGATACTAGGTAACTCTAACTTACAGATTGTTTGTTGTTAAGTCTAGCCAAAAGAACTTTATTCGTGAAAGGAACATGAATACGAGTCAGCAAGAGGCATAGATCCACATGAGCCCCCGCAACTGCGGGGCTCATGAGGATCTATGCCTCTTGCAGTTAGGTTCTGCTCGTTGTGTCCTGGCAGCCAAGGGGTCAATTTATAGTGAATGAACTAAAGAAATTACATATGTGTGTTTAAGCTGCTATCTCCCAGCACCGAGGGTAAGAACAAGTCAAGGTTCATACACACCTGTATCTCAAGTAGTCAAGTATACCTCCCCTTTCGCACCTCAAACATCCCCCCCCTCCCCCCCCCCCCCCACTAACCTTCCTGCTTCTCGTCCGACCCTTGGAGTATCCCTCTACACATGTAGTCAAGCTTTATCTGGCTAATCGGTGGGGGTAATGGGATATGTCAGGAAAAACTGTTAATCTTCATAGGATTTGTTTCAACTTATTTGATGACATTTTAAGCCACCATCCGGCCTTCTTATCTCACGATAGGCGGGACTGGGTCGGGAGGCTAACTAGCGAAATTTTAACGCTGACTGATTGTGCATTTGTCTGTGATTTTGGACCTTACGGCTTTCAGCCGTAAGGTCCGAAATCACAGACCAGCACGCGATAATACAACAGTGCATAATCTCTGTGGTCTTCTCCGTGTCGATTAAGCAGGGGCATATGCAGATCTATGACCCGGTGTGACTGAAAGTCAGTCTCTTTTTATCTTTTAGTCCCAAATTTCTCAAATTTTGGAGGTATTGCCTAACGACTATGTACCAGTTGCAGGAGATGGCTTGACCATGACAATTCAAGGATAGAGCCAGATTAGCACCTGAAGGCGCCAAGCTAATCTGGCACTACCCTTGAATTATCATGATCAGCCATCTCCTGCTGTAGGGATCCGGGGCTAAAAGGGTTAAGCTTTAATTTATTTATCGGCCCCTTGTACTGTGTTTGTGTCCCGCCGGGTGGTTGTGTTCTTTGGGAAGCTGGGGCCAGATATCTGAGTGAGCTTACTCCTGCACCACCTTGCTTCATGGCTGGCGCAGGACAAAGCTCACTCATGCAACTGGCCCCTGGCTCTATCTTGTGTATACGTGTATAGGCTGCAAAGGAACCACAAATCTAGCTCGCACGAGATGTCAGAGAGGAATCGACTCAGACACCTTATCATTTGCCGCCAAAACTGTCCTGAGGTACCAGCGATTGAGAAGAAATTAATGTTTACGCTACGAGACTAAGAGTAGACGATACTAGTAAATATATGACAAAAGAAGCAGCAAAGAAATTAAATTAATTTACAAGAACCCTCCCCTACCTGTAAAAATGCGCCTCGTATTAATGCGTAGTTAAAGAGCCAACGATCAAATAATTTCTACGGAGAAATTGGTTTATAAAAAAACGGTCAAGTTAATAATAATAGTAATAATAATAATATAATAATAACCACGGTAATAAATGTCTGAACATCATTAATAATACTACTAATAATAATAATAATAATATTAATAATGATAACCATGGTAGTAAATGTCTGAACATTATTATTATTATTATTATTATTATTATTATTATTATTATTATTTCATTATGAATATTATTATTCATGTTTATCACACATACAGATAGTGCGTAATAGCTCTAAGCGCTGTGTGGCTGTCCCCTCCCCCCTCACATTAGTTCATAGAAACACTTATCAGATGCGGTCAGTGAAGGGTCGGCACTTTTGTAAACAGGTCTCGTCTAGGGATGAGTATCCAGATTACGAGGCCAGGTATCATAGTAACCTAGGTGGTCCCATGTATAGCTAGTGTCAACAAAGCACCTGGCTGCAATCTGTATTAGTACATGTAGCTGTAGAGGGTGCGCCCTGTGTCGAGCATAAAATGTAATGCAGAGAAGTTTATGAGCAGTGGGATATGAGGGGAGGGGGTTCACAGGGGGGGGGGGGGGGGAGGGGGATTGGGTGAAGGGGGAGGGAGGGGTGGGGTTGGTTGTCGGAGACCATAAACCAAATACCTCTGCCAGGAGTGAATTTTGAAGTCGTTTGTTACCATGAAGGTTATAACAAAGGATTGCGTACAATATATGTATTTCTTTTGCTCGTCATTGTATTATAAGCATTGACACAAAAACTCCGAGGATCATTTTTTGGTTTTGCTCTATTAGCTACTGGGATAAGTGTGACTGAAAAGAACTAGAAAGAAACGCAGAAAACTAAGATGTCCAGGTCTGCGTACGAAATTACATAATGACCTCTATTCTCGGAGCTATAATAATAATAATAATAATAATAATAATAATAATAATAATAATAATATATATGCTGGCATAAAGGCAAAGATGATAACAGCTGTATGATAATAGTCGTATGAAAATTGGCAGTCTCTAGACATGACGGCGCGAATGTATGCAATAAAAAATAATACAATGGCAGACTTTAATAAACGCCCATCATAATCGACAATATGCGTGCTGGGGTGTGATTTTGGACCTTGCGGCTTAAGCCGCAAGGTCCAAAAGCACACACCAGCACATATTTATAATCTCTCTCTCTCTCTCTCTCTCTCTCTCTCTCTCCCCCCCCCCCCAAGCACTAAACCATAATAATATCAATAATAATGTGCATAGGCATAGAATGATCGTTGCGTTATTGGTCACCTCCTAGGAGGTGACCAACGACGCAAAGATCACCCTTTGCCTGTGTGCTGTATACTGCACTGTGCAATATGCACGTGTGTGTGTGTGTGCAATTAAACTGCATGCAGCTCCGTTGCAAGAACCGTTGAGGACCTAAATTGGCAAGTGCTGAAGACAGTGAGTTATAGTGCTAGTGTGCGGCGGAGTAGAAACACTTCGAATGCCGGAATGTTTCTTTCTAGAGTGGCATGCAAATGGCTGTCGTGGTGGATTTTTTTGACAGCGTGGCACCTTCTTTTAAAATACTCCGTTGTGATTAACAAGAATATCCTCCACTACACTAAAACGCTCAATGTCCTCACCCATCGTCAAAATAACTGACAATATTTAAGGCGGAAGCAAGCAAGAAGAATCGATTCAAATTTGCACATGAGGTCTGCTTGTGAACATGAATATCTATGGCTGAAGGATGGAGTTCGTTGAAAGACTGACAGAGTTAAATTTGCGGGATGACACTGCTCGCGCTGCCGACAGACTATCGCTGATAGTCATTCGAGATAAGTGCCTAAAAAATGGTAGAACTATTGGGCAAATCACGCGCTCAAACCCTTTAACTTCTCCTGTTTAAGGGAGCAAAGACGTAAGCAAAAGGGGCTGACAGTAACAGAGAAGAGGCATAGATTCTCATGAGTACTTACAGACTGCAGCTTCAATGACTCATGAGGATCTACGCCTCTTGCTGACAGGCGACGCTTCTCTTGGTTGGGAGGCCGGAGAAAACCCTTCGTTGCCAAGCTCGGGTGAAAATTTCAAAAATTTTGACACTTCCTATTTACCGTGCCGTACTTGTTTTACGGGTCTAGGGGGTTGACTGACTGCCCCCTCTGTCAGATTTCTTTTTCTTTCCATAGGGGGATGAAGGGGTGGGGTGAGTTTAAAGGGTGGTGGTGGTGGTGGGGATGGAAGGGTGGGAAGGTGTTTTAAACTGAAAAGTAGGGATACAGGGAAAACAACGATATACATACATGTCTACAATACCCCCAAAGCCCTTTGTTTTTTCTTTTGGGTGACGGTGTGTGTGTGTGTGTGTGTGTGTGTGTGTGTGTGTGTGTGTGTGTGTGTGTGTGTGTGTGTGTGCGTGTGGGGGGGGGGAGGGGGGTTGGGGTGGGCTATGTATTCTCTGTCCCTTCTCTCACCCCTCCCCTCGTGCGCAACCCCTGCCCCTTCCCCAAGAGCCACACGCACAATATACTATCACTTTCTTCGGCTCTTTAGTATCGAATATTTATCAGTTGTACTCTTCAACAGTTACGAGTACATGCACGAGTTTAGTAACCCCACTGAGAGACTGAGTCCGCTACGATCTTTGCTATAGCTTTATAGTCTTCAAAACAATAGTAAGAAAATAGTTTTCTAACCTCTCCTTTCAATGCAAACACAAAGCGTTTCGTGGGCAACTCAGGCAAAGTAAGAGCACAATAAATATAGTTCTATTCCCAGTGCACGAAAGGTCCCGGGCCGATGTCGGTCAGGGACCTTTTGCACGCTGGGAATAGTACTGTATTGTCTACTTATTTATTACTTTGAATTAGCGATGTTTTGTTGCGCGAATAATACAAAACGCACACAAAATTAACAGCACAAGAAATACACTTTTGTTCCGCGAGTTACTAGGCACTATTAGATTTCTACCTAATTATACTGAACCTATTCCTATCTTTACATTTCGCACAATGGAGTTTTTATCCCTTTTGGAAAAATACAGCGACACTGCTGTGTGCACATTTCATGCCATCTGACTACGTCATTTGAAATAATGTATCTCGCATAGGTGCTGCAATACGTTAAAAACAGAAAAACATTATTACCGTTTCATACGTGCGTCTTCGTTCCCTCAAATTCACAACCAATGATACCAGAACGTGTAACCGATTCAGAATGTTTAAAATGCATACAACTGTCTGAAGCCAATGGCGATCGATCTGATACCCATTCCCATATTCCAAATCCCCCTTCCCCACCCACTCCTCCATCACTTCGCCTCACCCCTCACATTTAGCCTGAGAGGTAGCATCTCGAACTGTGAACTGCAGACCTTGTCGTTTGACCTCCATTCAACTAGCTCTTTCACCCAAACGACCATGTCTGCAAATCTGCAAGAGGCATAGATTCTCATGAGGCCCTGTTTTGCAGGGGTTCATGAGAATCTATGCCTCTTGCAAGCATGGGTCAAGTGGCTTACATTCACTGCCTGTCTTCCTCAAAGGCAGGAAACTAACGGGGTTTGACGCAGGTTGTTTAACTAACATGTTCACCCCGGCGACCCTCGACAACACTATTATCCCACCCCCATCTCCTCTTCCCTTGTCGTGCACGCATTGTGTCTGTTTCCCGGGGGATCGATAAAGTTAACCCTTTGTCTGCCGACCTCACTCAAATCATTCAGCGCAACGCTCTCAACGACAGGCAACGGGATAAAGAAGCAATCTGTACGTTTTGAAAATGCTGAAACAAAAAAGCAATTACATGTAGTATAATTAATGTTGACCAAAATAGCTTTATGAAGCAGACACGCGTTATTTAAGAAGAAGAAGAAAAAAACAACAAACCACACACACACACACACACACACACACACACACACACACACACACACCACACACACGAAAGTAACGAAGAGGTTGAAAGATAAATGACCGCCATTTTCATTAGTCTTCGGTGATTTAACAGAGTTTTATTCGTGAAAGAGTGAAACATGCTTCTTTAATTGTTAACTTCACCAACCATTAGCGACTCGGCGCGGGCGGGCGGGCATACGACTGAACAAAGGTAGCTGGGGGTCGTTTGCACTGCACGTGCTGTTGAAGGCGTGACGCCCCACTTGCTGCCAGTGACCCCCGACCCCACACTGTGACCCCACTGATGTGCGATCGACCTCCCATGTCTCTCAAATCAGGCGAAAACAAGCCTAATGTGACCTCTGATTTGTGGGGTCTCTCTCGAGCTGGTAGCCTCCATCTGCAAGAGGCATAGATTCTCATGCACCCCTGCGGATGCAGGGACTCATTATAATCTGTGCCTCTTGCTCGCACAGATTCGTTCATTTATGCTCCGTTCTCGCAGAGCTCTGCTGCTAATTTATACCTCAAATTAAGGATGTCGTCAGGGTTTATGGCGACGACTGTGTCACTGTGGCATTGTGTTACTGGTCACACTTGCGCCTTTTTTCTCTCATCAGTTTAAACCCCTTTCGCAGGGGTTCAGATTCCAGCAACGATCAAGCACAATGTCATAACGAATAGTGTTTAATATATTTCAATTTTTATAAAAAGCCCATTTCACGTTGACATCATCGTTTATCGCTGTATAAGATCATATTTCTAGGTCTTTCTGTGTGCAACAAAATTGCATCAGTGAAAATGAGCATTGTTAAAAACAGTTACAAAACCACAAACTCTGATCATTAATACAAATGCAAATAGCATTGAAAAAAATTCAAGGAACAAAAACGTGTTATTGAAATAAAATACGTAGGACAATATTAATGCATGCAACACAAAAATGTAGGGTAGAAAGAAAAAACAAACAAACATAAAACTTGAGCGATATTAGAAAATGTCCCCACAAACTTGGAGTCGCCATAAAAAAAACCCTGAGCTTCGTCTGCATTTTACAGACTTCCTTTTCTCTGTGTCTCCTTGGTAACGGACATTCCAGTCTCAACAAAAAAAGAGAAAAGGCATGGATAAGAAAAGATTCAGTGAAAGAGTTGGGGGGGGGGGGGAGGGGGGAGAAAAGAAAAGAAAAAAAAATGGAAAGACGGAGACAGAGCTGAACAAAAAATGGCTTTTCATTGATCTGCTGTGGGGGACGCAGCCTCGTTCTAGATCTTAATTGTGTGCTGGTATGTGATTTGGATCTTACAGCCGGAGGCCGTAAGAACCAAAATCGCAGACCAGCACATAGCCGTTAAGTCTAAAATCACAGACCAGTTCAAAATTCAGTCAACGTTTACGTCGTTGTCACGAGGAATATTTCAAACGGCGTTTGTCGGAAGAGAACTAGCGGGTCTTGGGAGTACAATCCGATTACGGCTTATGATGGCAACGGATTGTAATGTGAATTGTGAGACGATTGAAGCTGATATGACGATGAGTGATCCTGAAATTAAGTCTAAAACGATTAAATCTATGGGGAAATTTGGTTATTAACTTTAAAATGTTTTTCATATTATCTTTCACATTAATTTTATTTGTAATTCCATGAATGACAAGACGTTTCCTAATGTAAATATAAAAGCTAAATAGGGCTATGTAATAATTCTGATTATTGATAGCTATCCTGTTTTTTATTAGTTTTCGTTATAGCATATAACTGCATTTAGGTAGATGATAGCGCACGAAGATATTAAAAAAAAAAAAAAAAAGAAACAAATAATCTGATACTCAATTTTGTAAAATTTTCAGACTACGACAGACTACGAAATGGAATCAGTCTTTACTGCAAAGGAAGTTGATCAGAACTAAATTATGTTAAATTGATCAAAATATGCCTAGTATTGTAAAAACTATTACACGAAAGCAGAACATACTCTTCCTTAAATAATATCCTTCAAGTTGAGATAAATTGATCTCGGGTGGCGATTTTAGATTGGGAAACTAGGTCAAGCACCTCCCACCTCCTTCAAATGCGTCACCTCACATTAACTCTTCCTTTTCTCTATCTCCCTTCTATCTCCTCCTTTAGAAAAGCAATCTCTCCTTCCTCCATTCCACCTACCCCCTCCAATCGTTGATTACGCGGCAAACAACCTCCCAAAGCTGAGGGACACAGACTGGATTCGGAGCAACAAGAGGCATAGATTCTCGTGATCCCTCGGCAATTGCGGGGGATGATGGGAACCTATGCCTCTGGCAGGTGGTTGGAGTTCTCAGGAGTCCCAAGACGATCCACAACAGGAGAGCAAAAATAATCCAAGTAGGACCATTGACCAATCAAATGAAGCGTTACAATCCTGTCAAAGACACGTGTCACTAGGCTTGTAGCGAGTGTTAGTGTTTCGTGACAGGTGATTGGTTGAAAAATCGATGATGGATGTACTGCCGGTGATTTTACGCAAATCTAAACCATGGAAATGTTTTTATCACACATTGCTGAAAATGTATTGTGAAGATGATCAATACGAATGGTAGTTTAACTCCCAAAACAGTTTTCCTCACGGTTTTCTACAAACAACCACCCATTTTCTCAGTATTGTATTCTGATCTGCTATTTGATAACTATTGTGCACCGAATAACATTTATTTTGCACAGTCAACAAAATATTAGTTCCAAAATCATAATGTCTGTAAACCTTAAGTAAATAAAAAAAAAAACGAATTAAGAAAAAAGACACAACAATAGTATATAGTGTCATTTAGATGTTTAAAAAAAATCCCAGTTTGCGTTATACACGCCTGACTGCGCTATAAAACCAAAATCTCACTTTGCGGTGACTCAGCCTTGTGGGATCAACTTTTAGTACAATGTAAAGGTATGTCTTGCGCCCACCCCTACTGCATCATATTTCCGGGTGGTTTGGAGGGGCGTGGTATAAGGGTGTGGGTGGAGAGGAGCGGAGTGTGCGGCGGGGTTGGGGTAGGAGTGGCGCAAACAAATGTATTGTGACTATTGTTAGAGATTTCTGACTACAGTCTCAGTATCTCTCTGTCTGTCTCTCTCTCCGCTCGAAACTTTCACTGCTTAGACACAGTTATAAACAACAAAGTTTAACCCTTTGGCTGTCGGTAGCATTTTTTTTGTCGTGGTGATTGAGACAGGAATCACAACAACAATAAAATGCTGCTTAAAACCAAAGTGATAGATAATTCATATTATTATATCAAACTATATAATGCAGCCATCAAGTCAATGGCTGGCTTCGTCGCAAAAAAAATTCCGTCTGCTCTGTGATTTTGCACCTTTCGGCCTTGAGCAGTAAAGTCCAAATCCACAAATCAATACATATATGTAGTGCATTTTTAACGATAACGTGCAGGTTGTATTTCTCACAATCTTCTGGGCGTATTATGTCATGTAGATCGCAGTTTTCTCAAGACTGAAATAAAACCTGCCCTCAAGAAACAAGGATTCGACGACAAAGAGGATTTAAACTCGAGACATGCTGGGAGCGACGAGGGGTGGGGGTGGGTGAAAGTTAATTGTTGTAAACTAACCAAAGACTAATAGTAGTTGAACTGTGTAATACTCACAGCCTCGGGGGCAGCATTCCCTATGACAATGTACCCCACTGCCCAAGTCACACCGTCTTGAATCCCCTATCCAGCTGCAAGAGACACATATTTACATAGAACCATGCAGTGGCATGGGCGATTGCAAATTTATGTCTCTTTTGACCAAGATGTGCCCCGCGACCAGTTCAACTTAGTGTGTGTATTATGTGGCGTTTAACCTACTGCAATTTTGCCAAGCAACCGATTCATGTTGCGTCTCAGCTAAAGCGCAGAGCAACTGTGAAAGCTACTATGAAAGCAACAGAGTGAAAATCCCCCTTGGGGCACGAACCTGCTCAAACAAATGACATTAATTATGACGCCATTTCACTTTTCTCCCATGTCACTGGCTCCAACTATTTGACTTTCTTCACAGTTTTGACTTTCTTTGATGTTGCTATGACACGAATGTCGAAGAATTTTACTACATCTTCACACTTGAGTAAAATCACGATGACTCTCGCTTTGAAGATATAATTGGACGACTCTTTGCAAGCAAGAGGCATCGATTCTCATGAACCCCTGCTGACGCAGGGGTTCATGAGAATCAATGCCTCTTGCAAACAGATGCTGGAGGCATTGCATAAATATCAGTAAAATAATAAGATGTCATAAGAAAAAAAGCGGCTTAGATGCTGTAACCGCCACTTATAGCACGGATGACAACTACCCGGAGGCTCAAAAAGAAAAAAGTCTTTATTCTCATTCATAAAAATGGCAATGGCTAGCCAGCGGCTAGTTCTTTGGTTACACAATCACCACCTGACACTTAAGAAAATGTCAATCAGGAAGGCTTTGGGCTACCGACTACTTTTAGTTACATAACTGCCATTATGCTTTTGAGAAAATTTCAATCATGGTGGCCGACACAGCATACATGTGTGGAACATCTGTGAGGAAAATATTTCAGCCACAATTAGTACCTACCTAACAAAACATGACTAGATGGTGTTTTGGTCCAGATGATGACCGTAAGATGCTGCCTGATCCTCTTAATTATGCATGGCCCTATTAATTATTACTGAACGATCCTCTTAGTTATTCATCATTTGTGTTATGTGGTTTTTGTGAAACGACCACGGTAATTACTTGTACTCCTTTTTATTTTAAATTATAATCCTCTTAGTTCGCATTGGTCATATACCTGTACGGAAAGTATTTTCTTTTTAGTCGTTGAACTTTTTAGCGTGTGATGGTCTGTGATTTTGGACCTTACGGCCGGAAGGCCTCAGGTACTGTCACAGTTAAATATCAGTGGCCACAAACACAAGGGTGTTAACTCTTTTCGCAGAAGCCGGTACTGGTAGTAAAGGGCTGACAAGACAATAAATGTTTCAGAGTAAAAGGGAAGATGGCAAAAGCCGCCTCACCGGTGTTCACACAAAAGAAATGATATTTTCTGGCAAAATACTAAGTACAACGCCCCTCTTGTGTAATCCCTTATACAAAGAATGTATATAATCCTGCAAAATCCTGACTTGCATAACCCTGGAAAAAAGTATCAGCTGATTATTTTTTCGTTGTTGTTTTTTGTGTTTGTGTGTGTGTGTGTGTGTGTGTGTGTGTGTGTGTGTGTGTGTGTGTGTGTGTGTTTAGCCACAGTTTCCCGCAAACAGCGACTAAACACATTCAAGTAATGTCCTTTTTACATTATTTTAGTGGTGTGTGTGCGAAACATCAGTTAAACATTTATAATTTTCTCACCATTTTGAATTCCCAAGATGGGGAAAGTTTACCTACTATAAAGTCGAACAGTTCAAACATAATAACACAGTACTAAAGAGAGACCATGAAAAAAATGGTCTTTGTGACGTGCAAGGTGCTATTGTTAGGCTACACACACTTTTGTTGCCACCAAAACTGTCGACAATACTAAAACACAACACACGTAAGCATGTAAGTGAAGTACATAATTATGCTGTACACCAGAAGCTGCAGTCAAATGTACCGACTGTGATTCCCAAACAAAAGATTTTGAACGAATTGCAACCGAGTACTAGTACTTGAATAAATGACGGTGAATACAAATTGTAATTGCAGCCAGTGCAGTGCAAAAAGGAAGTAAACGAAATGATGAAAATTAATCGGCTATAGCCGATTAATATTCATTATTTTGTTTATTTTCTTTTCCTGACTAAACAGGCGGAATAATTTATCTATGACGAAAAGGAAAAGGTAATGCAATAATGATGGTAGTGGTGGCGATGATTATCATAGTGATCGCCGTGAGTCAGCTGCCGGAGCAAATACTGACTTAATTCATGACATTCGCTTAATTCATTATGATGGCTGGCGATGCTGTACATCTGCTTATGTACACCAGTCTGTGAATTTAACCTTAGTTGACGTAAGGTCGAATATCACAGAATTACACATATGTTTAGTCCCGACTGGCTTTATCATTCACTCACTGACTCGAGCTTAATTTTGTAATGGATTTGTACTTCAGTAGTCCCAAACAATAAATTCTCCGATGGAGCTGATGTACTGACGAATGTGCTCGGCTACAGTGGCACCGACTAAGCATGGTATATACACGATAAACATGGTATATGGCCATAATGTAGCCCGATCAACTGTCATGTAATGCATTAATCTCGCAAAACCATCCCCGCGTCCCAAAATAAAGCACTGACCATGTCCGACTACAGTAGGAACGTATGTTTCGCATGCAAAAGTCATAAATTCATGCATCCCATGCGGATCACAAGAATGCAGGTATCTGCGTAACGGAGCTTCCCTCATAATTCATGTCTAGCCACGTTCCCAAGTTGTAAACACTGTTAACGAAAAGTGTATGAACTTGGAAACTTGAAGTTAACAGTGTTTACATTAGCCAGTGAATGAATGATATGTACATATAAGGGTACGGATCATCCACAAATATCATATCAGGTTATTATTCGTTCACCGACTCAGCGTAAGAGTTTCTGTTGCACTGTTTGACCCTTTGCTTGTTGGTAGCGGTTTTTGTCGCGACGATTTCTTTGAATCGTTCCAGGCTAAACGAATTGTCGCAACAAAACTGACAGCTACCAACATCCAAAGGGTTAAAACACTACCAAATTTAAAACCAACAGGTATCGTGTGCACTACACCAGAAACTAGTAAATACATGGTTAACACTTCAACACTAAAGTCCCGTGAGACCAATGGCCGGCCTATAAACTATTGAACTATAAAGGCCGGCCCGTCATAATCAATTCACGAAACCAGAACTACGAAATATCACCAACTAGTGAAATTTCAGAACTATAACTGTACACGTCCGTTCTCATAGAATGGAAGTCATTTAGTTCTGGGCGTCAAATGAGTCAACCAATTCAGCCCAGACTCCTTACAGCAGGAGACGGGGTCGACCATGATAATTCAAGGGTAGTGCCAGATTAGCTTGGCGCCTGTCGGCACCAAGCTAATCTGGCACTACCCTTGAATTATCATGGTCGATCCATCTCCTGCAACTGATGCGTAGTCGTTAGATGACGCCTCCAAAATTTGGCAAATACGGCCGCCAGGCTGAATGAGTTAAATGAAAAAGTTCCATTGAATAATAAATCCTAGTGCAAGACAATGTAGAATGTAGACAATGAAGACAGCCTTTCGCTCTGTAAAAGTCTTGTACTGTCTGAGCACTTTTTGATAGCAGACGTCTCGTTTCAGGCAGTTGTCACGGACACCCGAATAAGGCCGAATAGCAATTACATTTTTTGGCGGATACTAATGATAGATAATATTTAGACAGAAATGTAGACTTGTCCACAGACTATATACAGAAAGTACCTGAAGTCCACGAGAATTAAAGTACTAACGTAACAAACAAAAGTCTGTGACAGCAAGACAAAGTGTAAACATCAGTCCTAACACACCTTGCCTCCATGATTTGTGTGAGAAGCGAAAGTGGAAAGGGACGCCTCCTGACCAATTGCTCACTGTCCAATTGTGACCGAGTCAAGTTCAGTTCTAACTAACTTTGCCACAGTATTTCATTGTATTTTCATAAGTTTTCTTTTCTTTTTACAACTTTGCAACAATATTGAGCTAAATGTCTTTTTTTTTTAAATCATCCTAACTGACGGTCACAGACCCCCGGAGCTGAACGTCTTTCCGTTAGTATAGTCTCATTGCTTTCGAACTTACAATGAAGACAGTTAACTACTGTGGCAAAGTTGTTGAGAGTGATGACATCGCTTTGGTTTAGAGACAGAAGAAATAAAAAAACAAAACAAAACATGACACACTCACCATTCTCGGATGTAAGTCCTGTGTCTCCATCATTTTCCAGGTGTCGAGGATGCGACTGTTTTCGCCGCGACATTGTACACTGTGTGCCGGTCAACCAGTCCAAGAGAAACGTCCACAATATTGCGGCGATTATAGACGCACAGTCCGCGTGCGCATGTCTAAATTATGGAATATCAATTATGCGAGCCTCCCGAAGATTATCATAATCAAACGGCTGTAACGAGGCTTTTGATTGGATCGTGGGTGGAAGGGAAGACACGGGATGTGAAGAAGACTGAGAGGAGACAGGGGGGAGAGCTGTTTTCGTTTGGCGTCCACTCCACACAACTCCGCGCGAGCAAGTGCTCTGTGAGGGCTCCGCGAGTGACCGGCCCGCCGCTCAGCTATTCTCTTCCATACAAAACATCATGTTCAATGATTCAACTAGTCACGCTTTTGCATAGCCAGCAGTCAAGCTTGGCTGCGCGGGTAGAATGGATTCAGCACGATAGCTGCCCTCCGGCCGGCTTGTGCGGTTACGCAACCGTTGACCAGAGGGGGAGGGGCGAGAGGCTGGGCACGCTCCACTGAGCCCGTACACAGAGTAGGGTGGGAGGGCCGGGTAGGGGGCAGCGAAGTGGGTTAGGGGAGGTGGGCCACCATGCGTTTTTGACAGCGTGGAAATTTACGGTGAAATTGACCATACACTGGCCATCCGACGACCGCTGGCCCGTGACGAATCAAGAGTGTGCTGCCACTTTCACTGCTTGTCTACACGCCACACTGACGCAATTTCACAGCTATTTTACACACATTCTGCAAACCACAGTCCGGACAGTGTAGATTTATCCTGTGGTGTACGGATAAGTCTTGCTGACAGCACTTTTCGACTACACGACATTCAACCTACATGTAACTGGGACAAAGGTTTCATGGAATTTCAATCGCACCACAACTGCGTTCGATCTGTTTTCCTCAGTCGCTATTAATTAGTCTTCGGAATCGGTCAAACCTCAGAGAATCACACAAACTTTACGTCATATTGTGCAGTCCACAGCAGGCGTGTTCCTTCAAGCGGATCATATTCTCAGGTTTAGAATATTCAGAAGCTGACGGCAATGTCTTGAAGTCCGTTCACTTTTTCATTCATAAACGTGAGATAAAATCAGCTGGATGTTCACAATACAAAACGATCACTGACTTCACAGTACTTTTGTTAGGTTAGTCATCACAAATTACACTTGCAGAGTTTCAAGTTCTCAAAGTGCTCACAGTCAAACAAATTTCTCAGTCAAACGTTTTGATTCTTGCAAATTGTAATCACAGGAGCCATGCTGAGTCTCTTGATCTCTCGCTCCAAATGTTTCTATCTCTCTTCCTCTGTTTTTCTCTCTCACTCAGTCTCTCTTACGCCGTGGTATCCGCCGTGCGCGCGCTAAAACTCTCTCACTCATTCTATCTCTCTCTCGTCTCGCGCCGTGTGAGTCAGTCTCGCGCTGAGGAATATGACATGTGAAGTGTAGGCAAAGCTCGCTCCGTAGCGCAATAGGCTCCTCCTACTTTTCTCTCAGCGTGAACTGTAAGCGATCTGCTAGCCTGCCTCTACAATCATAATCCAAACCCTTCCCTCCCACAATTTGAGGACTACGCAACCGATTTATTTACAGCAAGAAGTATAGATTCTCATGACCTGTCGGCTGCAGGGCCCCATGAGAATCTATGCTTTTTGCAGACAGTCTACTTAAATTAGAGACAGCCTACTCATGGGCCAAGAGGCTTGGATAATGCTGAAATGCTTCTTGTCAAAATCGTGAACCGATTTATGAGTCTAAGGCCGTGCGCAGCAAATGGTCGTGCTTGGCTCATCAGCAAAGGTTAACAAGCTGACAGCTTTCCAAAACCCGCCGTAAAAATGCTCGACTCGCAACGTGCCCCGGTCTTTTTTCTTTCGTTACAGAGTCATCGTAAAATCAGTGCCAGAAGGCATAGGTTCTCGTGAGCCCTCTATCGGCTCATGTAATGATTAACTTAAACGTGAACATATTTTTGTCTGAATAGGGAACAGAAGATCGTAGAAGACATGTAAATCCCATATTCTTCTGTATAGTCTAAATCCATTGTAGATCAAACTAACCTATGTCTAACTTTTTAAAAGGCATAGATCCTCATGAGCTTAGCTCAGCAACGAAGTTAACACGATGACATTTTTGGTGGGAAAGAAAAAAATCACAGAAACTTGGGCTGGGTGAGTCTTCATGAGACTCCGCCTCGTTCACTCTTTGGCTGTCGGTAGCGCTTTTTGTCGAGGTGATCCCTGCAAAAGCGCTACCGATAGCCAAAGGGTTAACTGGGTTAAAAATGATGATTCAGTTTCTTCTGTTGTCAGATATCTTTAAGGTACACGCCTTACATGAGGCACATCAGATATCAAACATTTAGATCTATGCTGCCTGCAAACGTCTGGCTTGCCAAAACCTTCCTCAGTTCTTTGGCTGTCGGCAGCGATTTTTTTTTTTTTTGTCTGAGTGATTCGGTAGCGCTTTTTGTCGAGTTGAGGTTGTTCCAGTTTTTAAAAAAAATTCTTTGACTGTCGGTAGCGCCTTTGTCAGTCGAGGTAATGACTATAAGAATCATGTCAATGAACAAAAAAGCGCTACCAGCATTGGTCAGGTAGTTAAACACTCAGTCTTGAACTGACAAAGTAAGAAACCGGTCCTCGGTCAGATTGGCGTCGGCCTTAGTCTGCGCGACCAAATAGAGCCGATATCAACTTCACAGATCACCTTAGGCTAGGAGTGTCAGTACGGAAAAACTGATGAATGTTCATTGCTGAAAGAGGCTATGCATGCTTTGTGCATGGCACGGCTAAGATAATCAGGCACTAGCCATGAGCTGTCATGGTTTCCAGGCGCACGGGGCCCGGCTGCCTAAGCGAGTTTAAATGCTGCGCAGGTCATTAAGCAAGGTTGTCCGCTATAAGCTTGCTCAGAAATCAGAGGCCAGGGGCGCCTAGCTGGTCACGTGCAGTCAGTGAAAAACCGGAAAATTGTGGCACTGCTGTACACTCGTACTCTGACGATTCAGTCATGAGATGATGCTGATGATGATGATAATCATTGGTGGTGGTGACGATATCAACGGTATAAGTTTTGAAAGAATAGAAACCGTCATTTTGCAAACTTGCTATTTCTCTTATCTAGATCATAAAATAGCAAAACAAAACTATAACTTTCCCACTCCATATTTAAATACTGAAAATAATAAGTACTAACACATAGCTGAGAGAGAGAGAGAGAGAGAGAGAGAGAGAGAGAGAGAGAGAGAGAGAGAGAGAGAGAGAGAGAGAGAGAGAGAGAGAGAGAGAGAGAGACTAGAGAGAGAGAAAGAGATTATAATATTAACAAAAAAAAAAAAAAAAAAGAAGCACTTTAAAAAGTCAATAAAATTATAAGATAGAGGTGATCACGACCTGAATTGGCTACACGCAAACTGTCTGCTTTTCTTTCACCTGTTATATTGTGACTCATCCGGCAATGAAAAATCAGATAAATAAACCCAAACATAAATTTCAAAACTGCTCAGTGATATGTAGTTTGTACCGGGTGCACTTTTTTTTTCTCATGCAATGAAATGAATCATTACATTTCTGCTCAGTATCTTTTTCATAATCTAGACACAGATCTACAGGAGACATTGATTCTCATGAGCCCCTGCAGTTGCAGGGGCTCGTGAAAATCTATGCCTCTTGCGGACCATGATATATTTTATCTCAGGAGAACAATCACACCACGGTATGTTGCTAATTGTCACCTTATATCTGCAGAGACATAGATTCACATTTGTCCCAACAGTCGCAGGAGCTCACGAGAATATATAATTCTAGCCGACCAAAATCGGCTCTCCCCGGCAGTTCCTCAAATTGAGAGTCATTTGGGGTTGAACGTACAATTGTAAAGGTGCTTTACCGTGGGAATAAGCTTCGTTATGTTAAAAGTGATTTATAGATCGCACTTCAGAACCTCACACACATGTTAGTTTTCGCGGTGACACAATGAATATCTCAACGAAACACTACGCACTCCACGGTAAAGAGTAATTGTTGTGCATTTATTTATTTAGTTACTTATTCAAAGGGGTGGGTGGGTGGGGGCGGGGTGGGTGTCGATGGAGATGGGTGATACTGTAAACGAATTAAGACTGACAGCTAAAGAATTAACACTATTTTTTTTCTGTAAAATACTGCCCCTCCCTCCCGTGACAGCCAAAGAGTGAAAACTACTTTCCCTTTAACATGCTCCCCCCCCCCCCCCGCCCCGCCACCCCCGCCCCCCCCCCCAGCCCCCCCGTCCCGCCCCCCCCCCGATCCACCCACCCCCGCCCCCATCCCCCACGTTAAAGAGAAAGTAGTCTTAACTCTTTGGCCTACCGGTACGTTGGTTTTTTGTCGAGGTAATTACTGTAGGAGTCACAACGACAACTAGAAAAGCACTTCCGTCAGCCATATGGTTAATCATCTTTACGCACACTGTACTAGCATGTGATATTGTTTTTACCTCACGGCTCTAAGACCTTTTTGTGTCGTTTGCCTTAAGGAGTCCGTACACGAGGATAGAAATGGGACTATTCTGTCCTATCCGCGCCTATCTGCCCACTCGACAGTTTGTCGATAGGTCTCGCTAGCTCGGCGATATTTTTCTATCCACCCAATAGTCCGAATAGAACCTGCTTCTATATTTTCCTATCATAGCCAGCTCGCCTATCAGCAAACAACCAATCAGCTGAGCCCTACGCGTCACGCATTAGTCAGCACTCGGCTGAGAACTTTAATGTGTTGTAGCTATGATGGATCTTTCGCACACATGTCTTCACATGTCTTGCACAAGCATCGCTCTCAAAACCGGACTCTCTCGTCCAGACTCCTTTTATTTCTGCTTCTCTATCCAAGGATAACTGTGGTTTCTGCGAATTGTTATCAAGTCTTTGGCTTTCATGTTCGCACCCAGTTTGTCTCAGTCGAGGCCTCAAAAGTTTTGCGAGATTTTCCACATAAGGAAATAGCGCATACGCAGCTTGTGGAGAGTGTATGGTGAAAAACTATCGAGTAGATAGCCGGATAGTTCGTTGATAGTTTTCTATCAAGTCAAAACTATCCACATGTACGATTGCCTTTAGCAGGGCAGCATGGCTGGAAAGTTGCGGCCGTCGTGCAAAGAGGTAGGTTGGGAAGAAATGGGCTTGAACACGGGACAGGTGAGTGAAGAGGTATGGGGGCTGAGAACAGAGCGCATCGCGTGAGGTTAGCGCACAGCGCATCGCCTGCCAGAACACTGCCTACGAGTCCAGGGCGCAAAAAAATAATCAGCAGGTTACCTGGGCGTTTCATACACCAATCAAAAGGCGCCGCTACTTCCCCAGCCCCCCACCCCTCCCTCTCTCCTTCTCAGTGTACCTCCCGCTTGGTCCCTCCGCACCTCCCCCCTCCCCCTCCCCCACCCTCGCCCTTTTCCTCCGTCTCTCAACCGGCCCCTTCTTTGCTCCGTCTCAGGCGCACTGAATGTTCAAATGACTTCTTTCTTTGTCTTAGGAGAAGACATTCATGAGTGGAAAAAAAAAAAACAACCTCAGTGGGCAAGAGGCATAGATTCTCATGAGTCCCTGCTGTCACAGGGGCTCATGAGAATCTATGCCTCTTGCAGATGGAAAAGGTCTCGATCTCTCTCTCTCTCCCTCTCTCTCTCTCTCTCTCTCTCTGACGATTTAGTGTAGCCGCGGTAGCTAAGCGGTATCGCAGCGCTGATTTTTCTACGGCGGCAGTCAGTTGTGACGTCGAAACCATTCATGATTAGCCCGGCCGTCGCTTCCAAACATCAACTTGCCTTGTCTGTGTTTACTGCTGCGTGCTGGAGCGAGCGAGAGAGAGAGAGAGAGAGAGAGAGAGAGAGAGAGAGAGAGAGAGAGAGAGAGAGAGAGAGAGAGAGAGAGAGAGAGAGAGAGAGAGAGAGAGAGAGAGAGAGAGTTTATGCCATCACGATTTCATCAACACCTTCTTGACCGCTTTTTCAATGTGATTGATTTTCGAATGTAAAACAAATTAATCCTGTCAGTACGAAGAAATACATTGACCGGTTGTTTCCTAACAAGGCCCAAAGCCTTTGAACGAAACTCAGCAGCTAATAATGTATGAAGTTAAAACTGAGTACATTGCACTGGGTGGCCGGGAGTGGATGTGGGGAATAGCCGGTTTCTGTAAAGGCCTCACAATCTACCCTTGAGGCCGGCTGTGTCACTATGAAAACACATGTTTTATTGTATTTTATTGTATTTTGTTTTAGTTTATTTTTAAACGAAGATAAAGTCCGTGCTGCGCAATACGGCCTTGCAACTGAACTGTGAAAACCATGAGACAAATGCTTTAATGAATTCTGTGAAAATGCCAAAATTAAGAAACACGACAGTTTGAGGTAAATACATGTATCGGCATTAACCCATTCAGCCCTGACGCACTACAGCAGGAGATGGGTCGACCATGATAATTCAAGGGTAGTGCCAGATTAGCTTGGCCTTGAATTATCATGGTCGATCCATCTCCTGCAACTGGTGCATAGTCATTAGATGACTCCTCCAAAATTTGGGAAATACGGCCGTCGGGCTGAATGAGTTAACAGTACACCTGTTTTCAGCACCAGACCAAACAGGTGACTGCCAAGCGTGTACAACACAGAGAATAACATAGGGGAAGAAAGAAACACGCTTGGAAAAGACATTAATATTTCTGACTTTGAAAATTGTTGCGACTGTCTTTTCTGTGAGTGTTTCTTTCTTCGTTAGGTTATTCTAGGTTTCTTTCTTCGTTAGGTTATTCTAGGTTTCTTTCTTCGTTAGGTTATTCTAGGTTTCTTTCTTCGTTAGGTTATTCTAGGTTTCTTTCTTCGTTAGGTTATTCTAGGTTTCTTTCTTCGTTAGGTTATTCTAGGTTTCTTTCTTCGTTAGGTTATTCTAGGTTTCTTTCTTCGTTAGGTTATTCTAGGTTTCGACCTGTAAGCAAAGGTCCTTGGGCCCACGACGGCCGCAGTGGGCCCGCGCACGGCTGTGTTTGTGTGTCTGTGCACGGCTGTGTTTTTGTGTCTGTGCACGGCTGTGCGCGGGCCCAATGCTGCCGTCGTGGGCCACTAAAGACGTTTTGCTACTGGGGGAGGACATATGCCGCAGTGAAACACTCCCGGATTTTAGTCGGCAGTCTTCTGTCTTTCCTTACTATACAGGGGCACAACCTACTGTCTTTGACCTGGATCTGTTTTAGAGATAACTCCTCTTGCAGCCTTAGGGCTCAATGCGCGATTTAAAATCTGAATGTTAATTCATGCTGAATCGGACAACAAAGGGAGGAGCTAGTATTTCTTTCAGTCTACACCATCCTGGAAACTATCGTTTGTCTACTTACCGTAAATCATCGCAATATGCCATCCTTTGCTCCGTCACTTCCAGCGCCAATTTACAGAGAATGGGTCGACGCCAATTGTTTAAGGGTAGTGCCTGATTAGCTTTGGCGCCCAGTAGGCGCCAATCTAATCAAGCACTGCCCTTGAGCGAGTGTAATCACTCCAAATTTTTAATCTCTCCGTCGACAGCTCTGTACCTTACAAGCTGTCGGTAACGCTTGGCACTAGAAGAGAAATGACATACCACGGTTAAAGTGGTCTAAATTATGTTCCTGCCCATGACAGGATGAACGAAATCGTAAAAATGGGCGGTTTAGGATCCAACATTCGATACATCGGCTTATACTCGCAAAGTTATAGCTGAACTTCATACCTGAACAGATCTTTGTGTGTTGATTTTCCATGATTTTTCCGTGCAGGGGCTCATGATAATCTATGCCTCTTGCGGATGGAGCATGCTGGCTGGACGAGTGTGTATATGGTGGTAGGGGTATAGGGGTAGAGATATCATATTGTGGAAAAGCCGGAGAGGTCATACACTTGGATAGTCAACAGCAGAGAATCCCAGGGACGTATCGTACGCAAATACGAATCCCGTATCGACACACTTGAGTGAACACAAGTACCTCCTTGTTTATATTTGTACAAAGCAGTGACATTGTGTGCCATGTTAAAAATATTTATTTATTTATTTATTAGTACAAATCATTGACATTGTGTACTGAGTTAAACAACCTTATTTAGTTATTTATTGATTTCTCCGTGTCTTGTCATGTCGTGTAAGGTCGTGTCTTGTCGTGTCTCGTGTTGTGCTGTTCTGTCCTGTGCTGTCCTGTTCTGTGCTGTCCTGTGCTGTCCTGTCTTGACGTGACCTGTCCTGTCCTGTCCTGTTCTGACCTGACCTGACCTGTCCTGTCCTGTCCTGTTCTGTCATGTCATGTCATGTCTTGTCTGCTCGTCCACAGAGGATAGTGGTAGAAAACCCTTTAAAATAGAAACAAGGAACGACGTTTCGGATCAAAGATCCTTCTTAAGGTGACATGGAAACAAACGTCAAAAGTAAACTATGATTCTAGAAATGGTGCGTGCATGTGTATGTCATTGTAAATGCTTGCAAAGTATCTTATAGGATATCATCATTTAACAGCTATGAAAGTGTTCATTTAAATTCATATGCTGCTCTGTGATTTTGGACCTTATACGGCTGGAAGCCGTAAGGTCCAAAATCACAGACCAGAACACATTTTCATTCGCTTTGGCTTATCATAATAAAAATACTGACTTAATACCTTGAACTGCGTCAACCCCGTCTGATGACGTTTTCAAATCGAAAGTGTCTACGTGATCAAACAGAACTTAATCTCATACACCTACAAGATTTATGTTTGTTTTGCGATATGCAACAAATTAAGACATAAAATCGGGCTCCTTTATCCTAGGCTAATATATCACACTCAGAGGTCTTTGAACAATCAGCGAGCGCTGGCTTTCTAATCAGAAATAAGTAAGTACAAAGAATAGTCAGCTTTTTCTTTACTGCCTGGTGAGCTAAAGTCCTTCGGCTGATGTCGGTCTTAACTCGACCCGCGTGGCACAGCCTGAAGACGATGAACATACTGGTTCATTTTTGCTGCTGATCCAGAAGAGAATTACACCCATCTTCAAGAGGCATAGATCTTCATGGGTCCCCGCAGTTGCATGGGCTCATGAAGATATAGTCCTCTTGCTGCCGATCTACATCAGTGTTATTCACGTGGAGGGTTTTGATCTTAGATGGGGGCTTTGCAAACTGACCTCCACATCAGAAATTCAAAATTCCATTTGCTCTTATCAAAAACGTGTTACATGGTAAATCTTTGCACAACACTGCGTGCCAATTTTCTGTCGGTATAAGCCAATAAATTTACTTCAGAACTCTTTGCGGGACAGCAGCGTATAGTGAATTATAATGAACTAAAGGTGTAGGATTACCAGACTTCTCTTTGAAATCGCCGAACTACTCGTATCGCACGCACAATGGCAGTTAACTTTTTCCGCACTTATTTTTCGTTGAGAGTTTCTGATACGTCAGCATAAACTAACAGTACAACAGTAACGCTTTATTTAGTTGTGTTTGCAAGCGGCGAATAGACCAAACGTTATCTTATCTATCTATCTATCTATCTGTCTATCTATCTATCTATCTATCTATCTATCTATCTATCTATCTATCTATCTATCTATCTATCTATCTATCTATCTATCTATCTATCTATCTATCTATCTATCTATCTATCTATCTATCTATCTATCTATCTATCTATCTATCTATCTATCGAGTGTTGTAAATATTAGAAAACAACCGAACTATGAACTGTATTCGTAGTATTATTTGACATTCCCCCGTTCGCTGCTTCTGGACGCAAAATTATGCTTTAGAATGCTGTGCAGATTCAGTACCGAATAATCCCATCAAGCCACAGAGCACAATATTAATATGATCAGTTAGAGGCACTGAAAGGTTCTGTGCCTCTTATAGTTGGGTGATGCTTGCATTTTTCCAGCACTAAAGGGTTAAAGAAACCATATGCTTGTAGCACATTTGATAGGTTCAGATCTAAAGTAACAATGAGAATTTGAATTGGCATAACATTTTTTTCTGTATCACTTTAGCTAACCGAATTTTTTTAAAAGGTTATTTTACTGGCTTGGCTTGTGTCATTTGTATTTATTTTTCAGTTTAGATTTGAACATTTTGCGGACCTTTTCTGTGCGTGCTCCAAAGTATTTTGAATACATAGTTAAAATCTCACTCGGACACTGTAGTGGTCATCCGACCTCAATTTATGTGTCGGCGTTGAGGACTGGTCCCTAGGTGACCAATCCGGGCCATCGACTCTGTAGCACGTGCGGGGCGCAATGCCAATTTCATAAACCGGGGCAGGCAAGTGTCACCCAAACCTTCCGCCAAATATTTGCCCATCATGACCCATCAAAATTGACTTATTTCACTCGGACACCACCAGCCGGCAGGCGGGCCATCCGAGCAAATTTGACCCTGGAAAATAAAAGGAAAATTTCTTCAGCGTAATCGTGCCTCAAAGGTCGCCGGAGTGGGTTGCCCCTTGCGACACAGTCATTTGCCCCTTGCGCATGCTCGTTTGGAGGCGGCAGCAGACGACAAACTCAGCCACAGATTATAACCCTGATTATTTTCTCTGTTTGAGAACAAAAATGTAGTAACATGAACAGATTCTTCCCAGCAGGATGCATTTATTCATATGAGCCGTTGCAGCTGTAGCGGTCCATGAAAATCTTTGTCTTTTGCGGCTGGAATGACGGCAGACGACAGACTCAGTAACAGACCTTAACCTCGATGACTTCCTCTTTCTGAGGAAAAAAATGTAAGAAACTGACTCACATGCACACCAACAAGAGTCATAGGTTCTCATGAGCCCCTGCAAATGCAGGGGCTCATGGAGAATCTATGACTCTTGCAGATGGAACGATAGCAGACGACAGACCGCGAGGGACTGACGTCTGTCGGTGAATATTGACATGAAATTTTGGCGTATTTGTTTTAGAGAAACATCGGTACACTCCCGTGGCTCATCAGTGCCTCAGAAGTGGGCCGTTTCATGTCCCAGTCATGTCCTAGTCATGTCTTGTTGTCTCAGCGGTCAAATCAGCTGTCGTCGGGATCCAGTCCTTGTGGACCGCGCGCCATTTTGCCTACGACTTTTTTTTTGAGTGTTGGTAGTGTGTGTGTGTGTGTGTGTGTGTGTGTGTGTGTGTGTGTGTGTGTGTGTGTGTGTGTCTGTGTGTGGGTTGCAGGGTAAAGAGGTGAGGTAAAGGGGGGTTGTGGGGGTGGGGTGGGGGGTGGGGGTGGGGGGTCGGCGACATTGTGGGCGTAAGTGTATGTGCACTTCTCTGTTTAGAGCGAACTTCTCAAATAAAATGTCATGGGAACAATTATTCCTTTTGTAATATTCGAACTAGCGCTGCAATGTATTAAGAAAAAATGTATTGTCGGGAGCTCTGAAAAAATGTTATTAACCCCTTGACTGTCGCGAAAAAGTGAAAACGATCAAACTGCAAGAGACATAGATCCTTGTGAGCCCCTGCGACTGCGGGGGCTCATGAGGATCTATGCCTCTTGCTGAGACCAATTTGTATCCATATGTCTTTGACGGTTTTGCCTTTTGGTCGTCGAATGAACACAGATTTCAGAAACAAAAATACGTACAGTGGCAGGGAAGGGGTTAAATCCCACATTTCTTGTCCGACCCCGTTACAAGCGTAGTCGATTGCAGACGTTAAAACGAGACATGTAGTTGAATGCTAAATTATACCATGCGATTGACAGACATTTTGGTTGTTTTGTTTGCCACTAACAACTTTTGCCATCATTAAATGGGCACCAAACAAAGCACAGGAGATGGTCAACTCATTTCCCGCACTGGTTGTCTCCCTAGATTCGCTGCCTCTGACCAGTGTACTTATTTCAGATTTCCCTTCCCCACGTTTTTCGAAGCAGTTCAAGATGGAGACTAGGTGCTGATGTAAGCGCAAACTACGGGAAAGAAACGTGTACAATCATGTACATCAATGTATAAGTATTCATTTCTACTGACTATTCGCCGTATAAAAAAAGACCTTGGGTTGTTTTACTGTGACAGGAAGATATGCTGACCAGCAAAAGAAATGAAATTGCGACATTTTGGGAATCATTGGAAACACTAAAGTGTTTCCGACGATTCCAAAAATGTCGCAATTCTTTTTCTTCTCAGTATATAATTCCTGCATACTGATACACATCGCAATTTTTGTTGTCTCTAAAATACCTGCGGGCCAAAGCGCC
The DNA here is from genome assembly GCA_036245525.1 of Semisulcospira habei. Classification (NCBI taxonomy): domain Eukaryota; kingdom Metazoa; phylum Mollusca; class Gastropoda; family Semisulcospiridae; genus Semisulcospira; species Semisulcospira habei. Next base: position 179,985,661 of record BTPG01000002.1, on the reverse strand, counting down.
GTGCTGCACCGCATGAAATCACGAAACAGGCATGTTGCTTTGAAAGGCAAAAGACGGCAAGTCCATTTTTGTGAAAGCCGAGAATTTCATTGTAATACAGTGCCAATCTCGCTTTTCATAAAAAGAACTGTCTTTTGCCTACTTTGGGCACAGCTTTGCACGTATACTGGCAACGCTGTTTTCAGACCAAAAAGGTGACTGGGCCAATCGTGTAAAATGCTGAAAATAACCCGACGAAGAAAATAAAAAGCGCTTAACTCATTCAGCCCGACGCATGTATTTCCCAAATTTTGGAGGCGTCATCTAACGACTATACATCTGTTGCAGGAGATGGATCGACCATGATAATTCAAGGGTAGTGCCAGATTAGCTTGGCGCCGACAGGCGCCAAGCTAATCTGGCACTACCCTTAAATTATCATGGTCGACCCATCTCCTGCTGTAGTGTGTCAGGGCTGAATGGGTTAAAAAAGACAGCCGGTTACAACACATTTTTTTTTTTCAAAATAGACGGACAAAAAACAACGAGCGTACAATTCGCTACTATCTTGTCAGCGTGTTTCTTTCTTTGTTGGGTTATTGGCTGCACTGTTTTGAAATACGTGAAAGTCGTAAGGCTCAAAGTCACAAAACACAGTTATGCTTCCCGTCTTGCCACAGGTAAAACACGCTACCCTGTGGCTAAACGGAATACACCCTAGCGACCTTTGCAAATGGCTCATGATATTTTGACAACATGTGAGGTGCACCTAGTCAAAATGAGTCTTGACAAACGTGCCCAATACACTGCATGTTCCCCTTTTGCTTGGCGATTGAGGCTGGGTGTTTGTTTAGAAGAAAGTTTAGAGCGGTGACATTTTGCACGTTTTCGAAAGTGTATGCCCCATGGCGAATGCGCCTTGGGACGCTTTTTGTACGTTGTCGATGAACTGTGGGAAACTTTTAGGTAATACGCGTATAATCTAGGTACATTGAGAACATGTTGACACGATGGTCCGAGTCCATATCACCCACATGGTGGCAGTGATACCACTTACAGTGTTACAATATCAAACCCGGGAGGGACAGGTAATCCGACTTGAACACAGAGGGTGTGGGGCTGTGTCGTTGTACCCAATTCAAAAGCCTCCGGCTGAGGTGCGATTCCACGAAGTAAGAGGCATAGATTTTCATGCGCCCTTGCAGCTTCAGGACCGGGTACATAATTTTTATTATAACATGTTATGTATGTCTGGCTGAAAGAAGTTGCAACTATTTAATTGTCCCGAAGAAAAATCCTTATGGCAGACTAAACTTAACCCCTCTGCTTAGTTCAACTTCTCGCGCTGACACAGATATAAATGACATCAGCATGAGTTATAGAACCATAGAGGCCCTGGCAGCTCATTTTGCGTGAGCATTCCTAAGTCAGACACGAAGTACTCGTGTTCGGTGTATCTAAACTGGTTCTTCCATCACCGATTACTTCCTTTGGCCTACTAAAAGTTAAAAAAAAAGATAGTAGAAGAGATGACATGCAGTGTGTTCCATCAGCACAGAGTTAAATACATTTTATACAAAGCAGAAGACGCTTATAACATGCATTATGATACTCTGTTAACCTCAATGACGTTCAGAACAGATACGTTTGTTCAAAGCTTGGAAGAAACAGCTATTTTACCTCATTTTGACCGCGACACACCACAGCACGATATGGTTCGACCGTGATAGTTCAAGGGTGGCGGCAGAATAGCTTGGCGCCTATAGGCGCCAAGCTATTCTGCCACCACCCTTGAACTATCATGTTCGATCTGTCTCCTGAATTGTAATGCAGTCCTCAGAGGATAATTCCAAAATGTGAGTATTTCGTACCTCGGGCACAATGAGTTAAGCAACAATGCGTTTCAAGATACACTTTTTTTTTCTTTTCTGGCTAGCATTGCGTATGTGTCAAAGACCCGCTCATAAAATGTGGAATCGTGAGTGTAATTCGAAAAGCCATTTCTAATACGTCTGCTCCTTCTTTAAATCAACATTGTAACCGAAATTTCAGAAGCTTTATAATGTCCTCCGTCTGGGGACACATGCATAAATGAAAGAGATCTTTGCCTGTAAAAGGCATATATCCTTACACTCTCCTGCAATAGGCAACTCATAAAGATTTATGCTTTTTGCAGCTGAAAGTTTCACTATTTCTGATAATCATTTTCAGTCCTAGTTTGAAAGCTGACTAATTGAAAATGTCTCTGAAAGTATCGACGTAAACTGATAGTATAACGACAAGCAAGGCGAAAGGTTCATCATAAACTCTACATTTCTCGAGGTACATGATGATCTATGCCTCATGCAGATGAAACAATTCTCAGTGTGATTGTTTTGACGAACTGTCGAACACGTTTCTATGACAAGTTCTCATGTGTTCTGTAGTTTAAAGGTTTTGGCCTATCATGTTTCTGATATTAGGAAAGATCTTTTTAATCCTTGACTGCTGAGAAAAATTAAAATACCACTCAACAGCAAGAGGTATTGATCCCCACGAGCACCCGCAGCTGCTGGGGCTCATGAAAATGAGGATCTCTGCCTCTTGCTGAAACCATTTTGTATCCATGTTGCTTAATGGCCGTAGATTTTGACTTTGAATTTACGAGTTCAGAAACAAAATCTTCGTCCACTGGCAGTGAAAGGGTTAACTCATTCGCGGTCAGCCGCATCCGGATGCGCGGATTAAGCCGCGCATCCGGATGCGGTTGGCCGCGAATGAGTTAATGTGCTGGTCATGATAGTGTATCAGCTGCTTAACTGGTGGAGCACAGTATGCTACACCCATAATTATGCAAGAGACATACATCTTCACGCCGGAAAATCATTTATATCTGTGTGCCTGAGGCAGACTGCGTTAACAGCTGTCAGTGCAATGCAATGGTTTCAGAGACATTTCTAGCAGTTGACAGAGAAGGGGTGAAAATAATGTACTATTTAAAACCTTTTTTCGGAATTACTTTCATATTACAAACTAAACAGACGCAACACTCAAGAGCTAAATGTCAAAGAACAGACCATCGCTATGAGTGACAAACACTTGTTTTGAAGACGAGAAAATGTCCTCAGCTACATAATTAGTATACGTCATGTATTTTTCAGCAGAATGTGTATTTCAATAAGACATTGATGACGAAAGACTGATTAGGTAAAGTGATCTGTCAATTGGCCGATACAACGGATTTTCAATGTTGTCTTGCTTCAATTAATACTTGTTATCCTTCTTTTTTCGCAGTCCATATGAACATGCACAAGTAACTGTGTTTTTTTTACTGCACAAGTAACAGTGGTTTTCTACTGCACCTCAGTGGTTCGAGAAGAAGAACAGAAGAGTCTTTCATTTTGCGACATTCAAATCTCACGTTTACCTCATTCTACCCCAACACAGAAATCCCCAAATTTTGCCGTTGTTCTCTGAAGACTGCATTGCAATGCAGGACACAGATCGACCATGATAGTTCAAGGGTGATGCCAGAATAGCTTGGCGCTTTATCTTGCTGTGGTGTGTCTGGGGTAGAATGAGCTAAGTAAGTCCCTTTGTCCAACATTATTGCATGATATAATATATAACCTTCACACAATAAAATCTTGAAAACTAATAACCCCTTCACTGCCGAGGAAAAAGTGAACATGATGCAACTATAAGAGACATAGATCCTCATGAGCCCCCGCGACTTGCGGGGGCTCATGAGGATCTATGTCTCTTTCTGAGATCAATTTGTATACATGTTCCTTGGACGGTGTTGGCTTTTGGTCTTTAAATGAACCAAGATTTCAGAAACAAAAAAGTACGTACAGTGGCAGGAAGGGGTTAACCATTGATGCCCGGAGGAGGTCGTGTTAACTTTGAATCAAGTTTATTTTGTATAACAATTCATTATGTCCAAGCTGAAATAACACCCCTCTCACATTTCTGTAATTTTATATCCTATCATTAAAAAAAAAAAAAAATGTTTCCTTGGCTAGTGCAGTAGCACGCTCAATACCGCACTCAATTTGAGCAGCAGTGGCAAGCAAGAGTCGTAGGTTCTCACGAGCCCCTGCGACTGCAGGGGCGCATGAGAATCTATGCCTCTTGCATATGGATTGGCCAGGGACTTTGATGACAGATTGAATCATTACAAAGAATATGTCGCAGATGTGTTGTTGTTTTGTTTTTTTTGGTCTGTTTTATTGAATCTGGAGTCTGGTTATGACATTTATTGTGTCCGCGTCTCCATCCGGGCTATTTACAAGGGAGATAAAAACGATATAGTCTGTATCGAGAACAGAATGTTGCAATTTGTGACTGCGATATGGTTAATAAATTACATACAATTTTATTTTTGACGAAAATAATTTAAAGTTATGGTGACATCTTTCACGCATTTCAAAATAGAAGAAGTAGCAGCTACAGACAAGGACAGCCACACGGCTTTTTATCGATCATTTTAACCCTTTGGCTGTCGGTAGAGGGGTTTGTCGCCATGATCCTTGCAGGGATCATCGCGACAAAAACCGCTACCGACAGTCAAAGGGTTAAAGCGATCTGCTCCAGGGAAGGCTTTGACTGCTAAACTTCGCAGATATAACGGACTCTCAATGTTGTCTTGTTTTCAACTAAGGCTTTCAGCCCGCCTTTTTACAATCCATTTGAGCAGGCACACGTAACAGATAATTTCTGCTGACCCCGGTGCGGGTCGGTGGAAACATAAATCTCCTACGCACACACGTTAGGAGAAGAAGAGCAACAAAAAAAGTCTTTTATTTTAACCCCTTCCCTGCCAACGGACGGACATTTTGTGTCTGAAATCTGACCTAGAATAACCAGAAGAATGGCCGCGATTTTCTTTCCACTGTTATATCCGCACGAAATATGTACCCAGTGTGCAAGGGACATCGGGCCGACGTCGGCATCCCTTGGTCCGCGCACGATCGTGTGCAGGTCAACAGCGGCCGGCATCCCTTGGTCCGCGCACGATCGTGTGCAGGCCAACAGCGGCCGGCGTCGGCCCGATGGCCTTTCGCGCAATGGGTACTCATCTCGTGCACAAATAATATAGCCCATAAGCTAGCCAGATCTACCCCACCCACCTACCCCAGTACTCAATAAGATGGATTTCAAAATGTACCTTAGTATGTTCTAAGATGTTTAAGCCATGTTCCCCGACAATCTTTAGGAACACACCAGAGATATAGCCGATGGTGCAAGGGTACCCCCATTCACGCTCTTCGCACATGCTAAAATGAGGTTGAGAAACATTTTACTCTAAATAAATCAGAATTCCGATTTCGCGGAAATGGCCGTTTACTGGGTGCACAAATACCTTTACTGTGAGCCAGAGATTCAATATTTTTTTCATTCTCTTTTTTGCAGAGGATGCAAAAGGTTGCCTTAACATAATATTTCCTGATTTGGGCTTCTGGAATAAATTCTGATTTATTTAGAGTAAAATGTTTCTCAACCTCATTTTAGCATGTGCGAAGAGCGTGAATGGGGGTACCCTTGCGCCATCGGCTATATTTCTGGTGTGTTCCTAAGGATTGTCGGGGAACATGGCTTAAACATCTTAGGACATACTAAGGTACATTTTGAAACCCATCTTAATGAGTACTTTGGGGGGGGGGGGGGGGTGCACGGTAGATCCGGCTAGCTTATGGACTAATAGTACAAAGAAAAACCCGTGACTACTCACGCACGTGCTTACTGCTGTTGCGGTACTATAATTACAGCGGTTCAGATCGAGATGGCACACGACTGATTACAGTGTAAGTAATCCAGAACAAAAAAGTGACTGCCAAGCATGTAAAATGCAGTGAAGAACTCAACGGAGAAAGAGACTCGCTTAGATAAGACAGTTACAACACAATTTATTAATATTTATTAATATTAATGTTACAACACAATAACGCCATTCTTCTTCAAAATAGACAAAGTATAGACTGACTATATAAAATAGCGACTGATCTCTATACTTGTTTGTTTACTAAATTGTGTAGTAACTGTCTTTTCTAAGCGTGTTTCTTTCTCTCTGAGATGTGCATACACTATGGCAAGAACTATACACACATATGTTTGGTCCATTTGTAGTATAAATGCTACTGTAAATGAACTGGAGTGCATCAGTTGTGCATCAATGGGTTTTGTTTGTCAGCTACAATGCGACTGACGGCCTTCAAGTAGTATGCATCAAGCCAAGTTTTATTCCAGCACGTGGCACAATTCTAATCTTCTTTAAGGTTTTCCTGAGCGCCTTTCTACGGCTGCGGTATAAATTATGAACTTGTTCAGTGTGCGAGTGGACTATTTTCACGAGAAGGATACCGTTTCGGGACACGTACAGCAGATGCACAGCGTTGTGGACTTTTCCCCACTCATAATGTACAATGGCCTACATAATGAAGGATGTGAATGCCCTTCAGTTCACGTGCACTGGGCTATCTTGAGTTATGTAGCTGTTCACATATTGCTTGATGGTTATGTCATTGGACTCAAATTCAAGCGTCAAAAAACAAAAGACTTGGTACATGACATTTATCATTAACTCATTCGAGACGTGCCGCCTCTGGATACGCGGCTTTAAGCCGCGTAGCCGGAGGCTGCACGTCTCGAATGAGTTAACTCTTATCATTCTGATACACCCATTTCTTGAAGTCAGTTTGACTGATAGTTCAAGGGTGGTGCCAGAAAAACTTGGCGCCCGAGGCGCCAAGCTATTCTGGCACCACCCTTGAACTAACAACAGTTGATCTATCTCCTAATCTGTAATGTAGCCTTCATAGGACAACGAGCAAATTTGACAAAATCAGCCTTAGGATGTAATGGGTTAAAACACTGTAGGCTTGTGCATCGCCAGCGATATAGTCCTGAGCCCATTTAACCCCGCATTGTCCAAATTTTGAAGGCGTCACTTAACGACTATGTACCAGTTGAAGGAGATGGGACGACCATGATAATTCAAGGGTAGTGCCAGATTAGCTTGGCGCCTGATGGCGCCAAGCTAACCTGGCACAACCCTTGAATTATCATGGTCGATCCATCTCCTGCTGTAGTGCGTCGGGATTAAATAGGTTAACCCTTTGTGCATGCAGCCACCTGTAAAGTCAAGTCCACCAGTGGCTGTATGTAAAAGGAGTATTACAAAAAAACGAACACCTAGTAAACAAAATAGTATCACGCAGAATAACATTTTTGTGTGTGTGTGTGTAGAGTATTACTAATATGTCTTTCGTTTTCCTCCTTTGTTCTGCCATAGACACCCCCCCCCCCCTACCACCCCCCTTTCTGAAGTTGCTAAGGTATAAAAGATTACATTGCTAGAGAAAGTCTTTAACCAAAACAAAATCGGTACGCACAGCGGAGCGCTTGTGGTCGCGACTGTATTCAGTCAACCTGCCCCATCTGCAATATGTATAGATTCTTATGAGCCCTTGCACCCGCAGGGGTTCATGAGAATTTATGTCACTTGCTAACCGAGAGCTGATCATGAGGACACCGAGGGTGTTATACTGTTGAAGTCAGTCCACTCCATATGATTTGCAAAGAGGCATACATTCTCATGAACTCTTGCAGCCGCAGGAGCTCATGAGGATCTACGTCTCTTGCATGCAGAGAACCCTGTCTTGCTTCTGTTACTCATACGGGCGTCGCTAGGGTGGGGGGGGGGGGGTTCAGTGCACAACTTGTTCTGCTTTCTCTATTTCGTTGCCCAGTTTTGTTTTCACGAGTTTTTATTACATGAGGTCGGGCCATAGGCTGCGATCCCCTTTGGGGGAGAGGTTTGTAAAGTGTCTCTCATCTCATTCTGTCATATTCCGATTCAGAGTCAATGCCTGTTATCTGCGTCGCAGAAGTACACGAGAGCCTCTTTCTTTGTTTCTGCCTGATACTCTTGAGGTCTAAAACAAAAGAATTTTACGACGCCAATGTGGAAAAGGCAAAGTTTTATTTTGAACTCGTTTGCTGCATCGTCATGCCATTTCCCTATAAAAAAAAAAAAAAGGAGCGCTATTTAACCACGCCACTACTTTTGAGACAGCGTCAGTGGTCAGTGCAGCTAAAGCAACTGTTAGTCAGGTGCAAGTCAAAGTCGACAAACGACGCCATCCAGATTTGGTCTCAGGAATGATAGCGGTGTTGCGACCCACAGGTTCAGTTGCTTGAGTGAGCTTAGTCCTGCGCCAGTCACTAAGCAAGATGCTCCGCCATGGCGGAGTACATTGCTTAGTGGCTGGCACATGACTAAGCTCATTCATGCAACTGGCTCGGCCTAGCTAAGGCAAAAAAGAATCGGAAAGAAGGCAGAGCCACTGGAAAAGATACAATAGTCTGTGTTTGCCAACACAGGAAAACTGCAATTGAATTCAGAGTGGGACAAAATAATTACATCTCCCCAGTTTTCTCCCCTACAATGGCTTCCTCTTTTCAGCGCCACCTGGGAACCGAAACATTTAAAATTCAGGACTCGTCTTCGCCCGGCGCAAAGGCCACGAAACAAACAAGCGACCAACAAAATGGAGGGCACAAGAATGGAAAAAAAAAAGAAACTTCGCGGGGGATTAGTGCAAGTTTATTGAGTCTGCCGTTTGCGAGTGGTATCATGATATAATAAATTTTTGTCACACGGACATAAAAAGACGAAAAAGAGAGAAAAGAAATTCTTATGCTGCACGCGTTCATGAATTTGTTAGAGTGGAATATTGCATGACCTTTGAGGGATGAGTTTCAAAGGGCCACTGCCCTTGACGGTCAAAATCCGTGGTGCTTCTACTTCTAAGGAACCTATACGAAAATGAATTGTGTCTTTGCCAACAAGAGGCGCAGATCCCCAGTAGTCCCTGCAGTTTTAGGGACTCATAAAGGTACATGACTAGTGCCGAATGTGCAGCACGGTTCGATATTAGATGTTTTTGACAGATCTTGGTCCTTCTCAGAGTAAACCAGATACATACATGAAGAGGTAGATTACCTGCCAGCAAGAGGCATAGATCTTCATGAATCCCTGCAATTGCAGGGGTTCATGAAGGTCTACGCCTCTTGCACATGCAGCGTGTTGGATGCTGGACTGTGTCTTTGATAGAACTTTTCTTGAAAGAGGTTGTACAGTGCGTGTTAGTGCAATAAATGGACAAGTTTGTCGTAATATCGTCATGTGGGATCTATTGTGCGCATAGTTCTCATGGTGTTACGGAATGTCTCAATGAGAATATTCCTTTCTCTGAAGTTTATTTTGATGTTTGCAGCTGGGGCCTTTTTATGCGTTGTGCATTATCATACAGGCTTTTGTCATTTTGTTTTCTGAGTACCGTAACTTATTTGTTAACATTTTTTTGTTCTCTCTCTCTCTCTCTCTCTCTCTCTCTCTCTCTCTCTCTCTCTCTCTCTCTCTCTCTCTCTCTCTCTCTCTCTCTCTCTCTGTTTAACCCATATCATACTGACGCTAAAAGCTTCAAATTTGTACACTGCCACACGCAAGCTACATAATAGCACTTACGGATAAGGCCACAGACCAATGGCTTTAGTTCAAAGGTAGTGCCAGAATAACTTGGCGCCTAGAGGCGCCAAGCTGTTCTAGCACTAGCCTTGAACTATTTTAGTCAAACTTATTTTACACACTTACTTCCTGTGATATGTTATTATTGCTGTCAGTACAGCAAAGACAAGTATTGAAACCAATTAGCCCCGACACCTTACAGCAGGTGATAGATTGACTATGATAATTCAAGGGTAGTGCCAGATTTGCTTGGCACCATCAGGCGCCGAGCTAATCTGGCACTACGCTTAAATTATTATCTCCTGGAACAGGTACATTGTTATTAAGTGACAGCTGTAAAATGTAGGAAATGCGGCCTAGGAATTAAATGGGTTAACTCATTCTACCCCAACAAAGAAATCCCCAAATTTTGCCGTTGTTCTCTGAAGACTGCATTGCAGTGCAGGACACAGATCGACCATGATAGTTCAAGGGTGATGCCAGAATAGCTTGGCGTCCATAGGCGCCAAGCTATTCTGGCATCACCCTTGAACTATCATGGTCGATCCTTATCTTGCTGTGGTGGCTCTGGGGTAGAATGAGTTAAGATAGTCCTTTGTGTCTGTAACCCTTTCCTGTAAGGTAATCTCTCTCTCTCTCTCTCTCTCTCTCTCTCTCTCTCTCTCTCTCTCTCTCTCTCTCTCTCTCTCTCTCAAAACTTTGTACCGTTGATAAATACATTTTCATCATCATCATCATCATCATCATCATCATCATCATCATCATCATCATCATCATCATCATCACCATCTCTCTTTTTCTCGCCCTCTCCCTCTCTCTCTCTCTCTCTCTCTCTCATTTTTACATACAGAGGTGACATGCGCAACATATTTACTAATAAAATATCACCTGTTTAATTATCAGAATATCATTTATCTCAATAATATACATAGCCTTTTGTAATTTGATCATTACTTTGAATGTCTTTGAAAGCCCTTTCCCTCACCCTTCATAGCCTTCCCCTCGGCCTCCACTCCTGAAATTACCACCCCCCCCCCCACCCCCGCCTTCCCCCCTCCCCTTAACTTACAAACAAAACCCTGTCTCTAAAAAGCTAAAAAGTCAACTTTTTATCTCTCTGTCGCAATACCGGCCGTTATTCAACGTTCATTTGCTTACTGTGAGAAATGTAAATTGAATTGGAAAAAAATCAAACATTTCATTATTTCAAACTGCAGGCATTAGCATTAAATTGCTCATAAAATACAGTGTATTGGGGTCAACAGACTAAATGGAATAAGTACACAGTTACGCCTCAATCAAACGGCACCTAACGTCAAGAGGCATAGATCCTTATGAGCCCCCGCAACTGCGGGGGTACATGAGGATCTATGCATCTTGCGACCCTCGTCAATTGCACCCCTTCTTTTTCTTTAGAGGCGGTGTAATCTGTAAAATAATGGGAGATACACGGATGTCTTCTTGAATAGATTATTTACAACGCTTTGGTTTTCTCACGAGCGCATGCATATAGATTGGCTTTGGTAATGATTTCTTTCAAGGCGAGCGGCAGAGTAAATTTCTCTGTATTTAAGTACGTCGTCACCCTTGTTAACTCCCTCCCGACCCAGCACTTCAGTATTGAGCAGATGAGTCAGGTACCGGCCACATTTAACCCTTTCACTGCCGAAATCAAATTAACGAAACTCGGAGCAAAAGGCATAGATCCTCTCATGAAGATCTATGCCTCTTGCTGAAACTAGTTTGTGTCCATGATCTTTGGACGGCTGGGGCTCTGATGTTGAGAGAACAAAGATTTCAGAAACAGAGTATGTCATTGTGTCCTTTGGCATAGAAGGGGTTTACAAGTCTCAATAACTTCACCAGCGAACCCCTTTGCAACTGGCAGAAACGCATAACCATACATTAAAAGCTGGTCATCAGTACAACTTACAACTGTAGGCCTACGTCTTTGCATCCATACACAAGTCAAGAAACATTAACCCATTCAGCCCTGACCCACGACAGCAGGAGATGGGTCGACCATGATAATTCAAGGGTAGTGCCAGATTAGCTTGGCGCCGCCTGTCGGCGCCAAGCTAATCTGGCACTGCCCTTGAATTATCATGGTCGATCCATCTCCTGCAACTGGTGCATAGTCATTTGATGACGCCTCCAAAATTTGGGAAATACGGCCGTCGGGTTGAATGAGTTAAAGTTTTACCGTATCTTTTGAAAATCAAGATTTTTTTCTTCCCGTTTACAAAAGCAGAGCTAAATGTCCCGTTTTGTAAGAAGCTATGATAGTCGTAAGTTACTATCATTATTTTTTTTTCAAAACTGTTACGTTATTGTTCCGTTGGACGCCGCCGTACGTCGCCACCCGACGTGCCTAGTTTTAGTTTAAAAGGAGGCTCGGTTTTATTTCCTTGTCTTGCGGTCTCGCGAACTGCAATGGACCATAAAGATCTGTGCCGTTTTGCAAAACGGTCGAATGCTGTGAGAGGATCTTGCCTCTTCATGGTAATGATCATGGTCATTTACATCTGTGATCCTCAGGCAAAATAAGCCATTAGGGTTTCACGCTATGGTTCAAACTTCTCAACTTTGCTGGTTTCATACCATCAGTTGCATACAACTCAGAAATATTTACGGTCGGGTATAATCCTTCCTCTCACAATCCAGATGTTTCACTTTTTAAAACCGTTTACTGTTGTTGTTTGACATAAAAATTATAGCTGACGGGTAGTGCCGGCACTATCCGTGAGCGAAAATATATTAGACATTCGCTTTAAGCACACATATTATGATTATATGGCATATGACATTGTATTCGCGTTCATAGAGTGAGAGGATAGTGAGTATACAATAATATATGGCCCGTTGAGCTATCACAGTCAAGCCTAATTTACACGTTGACACCGGAAGTGAGAGCGATAAGTAAAGGGATCAGAGGCACGAACAGCGGCAGGATGTCGCCAAGATTTAAAAATTGTCAGCAGGTAAAATTTACAATTTTATGGCTTAATCTCACCATATTGAAGGCCGACAAGCCAACGGGCGGAATATTTCAAATGGGCGGATTTGTTTGCCTTCATTTTTGCAATAAATCTCCAACTTGCATGCTGCTCCTAGACGGCTGAAAAGGGGCGTCTGATACGCGTTTGCCCATGAAAGCTTAGTCTGGATTTGCGTTATGAAATTTATATCATCGGCCTTCAGTAAGCCGGGGGTGTAAATATGGCAAGCACTAAACGCGCGCTTGGTTACACGGTGGCCCTGTTGGTGATAACGGGAAGGTATGTTATGAGTAATACTTGTTTACGGTGATATACGCTTGATTTAGAATCACGATAAAACACACAAAGAGGTTGCAACTTTGCACTTTGGGTAGAAAAAAATGTGAACGAGAATGTTAAAGTACGAAATGACCTGTTAAGGGGTCACTGTTCGGAAGTATAAATATTCCATCACGTTTTCAAGGTCCCATGTTTAGATCTTTTTGAAAGATATTCCACTTAAAAGCACGGGTTCACTGTCCAAGTCAACATAGTTTGCTGCCATTCTGAGTGAAAAATTATTCAATTGTCTCATTATGGCCACATTAAATGTAGAGACGTTTAACGGATTTGATATTTGTCAGTTAGCTCCTGTTTGCACACCACTTAGAAGGGATTTTTATATAAAAAGGAAAAAAAAAAAAATAATAAAAAAAAGAAAGAAAAATCACATCACATCACATCACATCACATCACATCACATCACATCACATCACATCACATCACATCACATCACATCACACAACACAACAACAAAACAACAAAACAACAACAAAACAACAACAACACAACACATCTTAACCATTATCTGTATCTGAGGACAAGGTCGCCTACGCAAGTCTTCCTCATTTGGACTCTCCCTGCCACTGGACGCAGCGCGTATTTCTAATGAATGTTCGATTCAGCGTCAAAGAACCTGGTCCCCCCCATGGAACATGGATATAAAATGCAGTCAGGAAGAGGCATATATCCTCTTGAGCCCCCGCAAATGCGGCGGCTCACGAGGATCTGTGTCTCTTGCAGTTGTATTTGTTTCATCATCAGAGGGGTTAAGACATATCAGAACCTCTGCACCATGGCTCGTATCAAAAACGATTCATGAGATCTCTTCTAAGTGGATATTTGCGTTTTGTTGCATTGAAGTGGTTAAACATAAATAATGAATCAGTCAATTTTATCAACATCTCCCATTGTGCACATGCTTGAACGTACCAAGGACTTTACACTCGCCACCGACGAAATATGTATAAACAACAATGCCATTACAAGACGTGCTGCCAGAGGTTTTGTCCTTGCTGGGTCACCATAATAAACGGCTGAGCAGGCGGCTCAGGCCATCTCACGGCAGCATAGTAAACGAAGAATTATATGCCCCTCTTGAGGGGGATCCCCCTCCCCCTCCCCTCACCTTATATTTTTAAACGCTGCATTGGCATTTCTAAGCATTCAGCTCGCCGTACTTGTTACAATCTGTACAGTGCTCGAGAGACTGGGAGCTTCTAGCGGGTAACAATAGTAATAACCTTTTTTTGCAACTTTGACGCAGAAAGGATACTATACTTTTGAGGGACCACCATGCGTGCTAGTCCAATCGTGACTGCTCGTGCGCAAGTTTTTGCCGCGTGTTAACGCGATGTCTCGGGGAGCGGTTTATGGATCATAAACAGCCGAGCAACTTGGCGGGGGACGACGGGATAGCGGCTTGACCTACATCCATGAATCCTCAGTAAGGGGACAGGGGCGAGGAGGACACTACAGTTCTGCAGTGAATATCATCCATCTGCAAGAGGCATAGATCCTCATGAGCCCCCGCTGAACGCGGGGGCTCATGAGGGTCTACGCCTCTTGCTGGCTTTTACTTACGTTTGAGATTGCCTGGAGAATGTATGATACCGCGGCATGTAAGTGGCACCGGACGTTTATTCACAATTTAGAGTAAGAGTTTGGCTGCTCGAAAAATCCAGAGGACACCTTTTTAGAAAAAAAACAACAACAACAACACAACAACAGATGCTTGATTTTACAGAGCGTTTTTGATGAAATATTTTAGTCCGGAGTTTGGATTGTCCTCATCGTCATCCGTCACCACCATCTGGCATCAACAAACACTTCTTCATCATCATAGCGATCATCTACCATTGTCAAAAGAAACGGCAGCATAAGATGACCTACGTCACCTGTGTCGTCGTCCTCACCATCATTATCAATCGTCATCGTTATTATCATCATTATGTTACTGGTCTTTTGAGGGTCAAGAAGCATCGCGAATGATTTCGGATAGAACATTGTATACTTAAAAAAAAACCAAAAAACAATCTACTGCATCGTTTAACTAACCACACTGCCAAATGCAAATCGTGTCTGCAAGATCTCTGCCTGACGGTTTAGTGTAACTTATTTTTATTTATTTATTTTGTGTTAGTCACATTTCACGCATTTCACGGAAAAGAGCTTACAAACCAGGGTAATGTGGAAGTAACAAACTTATAAAACAACACTAACCCACAGAGCCCTGATATGCTATTACAGGAGTTGGATCGACCATGATAGTTCAAGGATGGTGTCAAGCTATTCCGACACCACATTTGAACTAACATGGTCAGTCTGTCTCCAGAACTGTGACATAGACCTCAAAGGATATCAAAACAAAACTAATTCATGGGTGGTGTCAGAATAACTGTGTGCCTGTAGGCGCCAAGTTATTCTGACACCACCCTTGAACGATCATGGTCAATCTGTCCCCAAAACTGTGACATACCTCTAAGGTAAAAAAAAAAATTGAAGAAATCAATCAGCCCGATGGCCGTATTTCCCAAATTTTAGAGCCGTCATCTAATGACTATGCACCAGTTGCAGGAGATGGATCGACCATGATAATTCAAGGGTAGTGCCAGATCGGCGCCAAGCTAATCAGGCACTGTCCTTGAATTATCATGGTCGATCCATCTCCTGCAACTGGTGAGTCAGGGCTGAATGGGTTAATAAATCAACTGGCCGCCATACACAC
>BTPG01000002.1:179930126-179965126 GCA_036245525.1 Semisulcospira habei | reverse complement strand
GCTTATCAGGGAGCCCCAAACATAAGCTGCCAGTTTCTTCCGTCATTTGGCCAGATTCGGTGGGAATCAGTCAGATTTTAATGACTTTTTTCCATCAGCTTTTGGATCACACCGCGAACAATGCGTGCGGATTGCAGAAAATGTTGGAAGTCCATACAGCAAGGCTCTTCATAAGCCCAATATAATTCGGGCAAAGAAGCTTTTGAAGAGACATTGTGTCCGTGAAATATGAAGACCCGGCGTTGTCCTTTATGCTGCGCTGATTATTTTGGGTTCGACCGTACTGCCGGCGGGTGTACTCCCCAGATATATCCACTCAAAGCACGAAGCATCTCATTTGAATAGAAGTGTACTTGTGATGTACTCCCCGAGGAGCATCACATCTGATTAGAAGTGTACTTGTGATGTACTCCCCGAGAAGAATCTCATTTGAATAGAAGTGTACTTGTGATGTACTCCCCGAGCCGGTCTATCTAGGAGTACACCATTTCATCTTATTTGAGAAGAAGTACACTCGTGGTGTACTCCCCGAGTAGGTCTGTCCGGGGAGTACACCCGCAAACGCCACGCGCTATCACATTTTTGAAAGTACTTGTGAGGTTCACATGACCTATATACGCTACAAGCAATTGACTGGAATCCGTGAAATTTCAACGTCGAGCCAGCATCAGTCGTGAGGATTATGTGTGCTGGTGTGTGATTTTGGACCTTACGGCGACAGGGGTAAGGTCCAAAAATAACAGACCAGAACACATTGTGGAAAGTGGGTTTGGCTTTTGATTAATGCCATATTCATCAAATCAAATCATGAGGGAACATTGAGATGAGCGGCTGGTTTGGGACACCGTTTGACTGCTACTGACGACACCGTTTAGCGCACGTGTCTTTTTCGGCCAAGCGGTATCATTAGCGGCAGTGCAGTGGTTAACTCATTCTACCCCAACACCGCAATCCTTAAATTTTGCAGTTGTCCTCTGCAGACTCCATTGCAGTGCAGGACACAGATCGACCATGATAGTTCAAGGGTGATGCCAGAATAGCTTGGCGCCCATAGGCGCCAAGCTATTCTGGCATCACCCTTGAACTATCATGGTCGATCCTTATCTTGCTGTGGTGTGTCTGGGGTAGAATGAGTTAGCACGGGACGTTTGGCAGACAAATAAAATCTGTGACTTACAGCTCCTGAAGGTGGACGCTTTCACTTGCGGGCTTATTATGGGTTTGGCTTATTATGGGTTTGTACACACATTCGTTAGCTCCGTCACTGCCAGTGTTTCTGAAGTCTTTGTAATTCTAACGACCAAATGAACATAAACATTGGTCTCAACAATTGGTTTATGTCTCTTGCAGTTGATCTTGCTGGCTGGTGCTCGGCAGTGAAGGGGTTAACACACTTAGTATTTGTTCGGATTTCTTTAGGTTTGGATTTTAGAAGCCCTCCAGCACCACATTCGTGAAAAAAAGTGATCCAAAAAAAAAGAAGAAGAAGAAAAAAAAAAGGTGAAAAGACTGATAAGAAACGAAATACAATTTACGCTCTTATGGTTGTAGCAATAAATTAGTTTGTCTGAAAACTTGAAGGCTGTCGTTCCGAGCGGTCGGTTGATGTCCATTAAGACTCAATTAACATTTTCTCCGCTGCGTCCATTCACATACAAGACAGTATCACTGACAACAGTCGGCGAATTATAGACCTCCCGACAAACTTGAGAGTCAATACGCACGTGCGTAGAGCGTGCACGGGGCGAGACGTGCACGTGCGAACGCTCGCGACTTGAAGGGTAGACAACTAGACTGCCATCTGAGTGCACAAAACGTCGTGGTTGTGTGATGTTCGTGTGTCACACTAATTTTTACAATTCTTAAACCAGATCGTTCTATTTGCAAGAGACATAGATTCCCACGAGCCCCTGCAGCTGCAAGGGCTCATGAGAATCTATGCCTCTTGTCGAAGGAGCCTAGAATGTATGCCGCGTTTGTCTAATCGTCATGACCAGGCGTCTGAGACTGTGTGTACGACTGTTTATCTCATTCTACCCCAACACCGAAATCCCCAAATTTTGCCGTTGTTTTCTGAAGACTGCACTCTAGTGCAGGACACAGATCGACCATGATAGTTCAAGGGTGATGCCAGAATAGCTTGGCGCCCATAGGCACCAAGCTATTCTGTCATCACCCTTGAACTATCATGGTCGATCCTTATTTTGCTGTGGTGTGTCTGGGGTAGAATGAGTTAACGGTGATTTTAGAAACTGAAGGTGTCACTGAAGACAAATTTGATGATCAACTCCTTCACTGACAGTGGACGCGCATTGTGTTGCTGAAATCTTTGTCAATTCAACGCCAAAGAAAAATCCCAGTTGTTCAAGTAACATGGATGCAATGTGGTGTCAGCAAGAAGCATGCATCCTCATGAGCCCCCGCAACTGCGGGGCTCACGAGGATCTATGTCTATTGCAGTTGGAGCGTGTTCCCTTTTTCTCGTTAAAGAGAAATGAATTATTTTCATTGTGATGACGCGTCAAATAGGAAGACGATCCCGAAGTCTTTTTGTGCATATTTGTGTGTTGGCCTGCGTCTCGGTTCGTGTAACCCTTTCGATCCTGAGAAGAGCTAAACACCACCCAACTGTAAGAGATATAGATCCCCATGAGCAGTTACCGTCGGGGGGCTCATGAGGATTTATGCCTCTTGCTGAAACCTGTTTGTATGCATGCTGGTTTGACGGCTGGGGATCATTGACGTTGAGATTACGATTTCAGAAACACAACTCAGAAAAAACCCGGATGCTTCAGAGGCAATGTTACAGGCAGAACTGTGTAAGTATTAGTCGTAGGAACTCAGGCGGGAAGGGTAGGGCTTGTACGAGAAGCAGACGTGGAAGCGAGTTTTCTCACTGCAGTCTGGAAAATAATTGCATTTGATGAAGCAGATCGGTTGCACAAGAAAATGTTGAGACTCTAAAAGACGAAATCACCATTTTCGGAGATGAGTAGGTTGACGATACATAAACTGTGACTGACTTCGCATTATGCTGGTAAAAGAAGCTAACGTCGAACATCTCACTTTTTTTCTGCTGCCACTACATCCGACCCCATCAAATCTCCAAGGTCACCCAGCTCTGGCCCCTCATAAAATATACTTTCTCTTTTTATTGTAATTAACCGTTCTCGCGACAAAGGCGGCAACCTTCCATTTCCATGATGTAAATATTGTGTGGCAAAAATGGTTAATTTCGTTATCAATGTACATAAGTATACATGTATCAAGCACAAATCTGACATTTTTAGTTTGAGGTTCTGATTTGTTTGTATTTTCTCTTGACTGGAATATTTTTAACCCCTTCCCTGGACGCATTTTAATGTCTGAAATCTTGTGTTCATTCAACGATCAAAAGCCAGAACCGTCCACGGAATACGGATACAAATCGGATTCAGCAAGAGACATAGATCCTCATGAGGCCCCGCGACTGCGGGGGCTCATGAGGATCGATGTCTCTTACATTTGGACCATGCCGGTTCACTTTTCTCTGCAGTAAAGGGTTCATCATAAAATAAAGTGATGTTAAACTCTTTTCCTAGTGTTAATGTTCGGGGAAGTTGGCGGATGGGGGTGTGGGGAAGGAAGGGGCACACTCTTTACCACCCCCTTTTCTGTGTAAAATAATATGACGATATTATCCTCTTCAATTACTTTTGACAAAAAAACAGTGTAACAAACAAAGCACTGCCATGTAAAAATATCGCGATATTAACCCTCTTGTTTTTTTTCTGATACTGCTGTCTGGGAGGGCAGCGTCAAAAATTCACTCGCGGATAAATCACACTTAACCCTTCACCGGTCGGAAGACTCCATCAAAGTTAATATGGAGAACGGACGTCGGTCCTTCCATAATAGCGTAGTTCGCATGACAAGGCCAAATCCATCACTGAAAGCCCGGTAATACGTTCATATCACCTCTCCGGCCAACCCAGTTCCGTCTACAAGAGGCATAGACTTTCATGAGCCTCCGCAAAATGCGGGGGCTCATGAAAGTCTATACCTCTTGCTGGAACAATTTATGTCTGTGTGTTTTTCAATCAGGTCATCGTCGTTTGTTTCAGTCTGGTTTATATTATTCTATTAGGGACTCCAGTACTTTGCGAGAGAAGAGAGAAACATCCTCACGCAGCCAGCGTTTGCGGTGGCTCATGAAGATCGATACCTCTCGCTAAACATTGTTTAAGTCTGTGTTTTTCAGATCGAGAAGGTCATTAATCGATCAGTCTGTGCTAATGTCAAAAGCCGGAGATGTGTCTCTCTCTTGGATGTTTTCTATGCCTTTGCTTTTAGTTCTTGTTCAGAAATAATGATGTTGTGTCGAAATGTGACATTCTTGTGGAGCGTCACTCAGTGATTTATTATTAAAGTGCATTTGTTCCTTGACAATATAATGATTAAAAAACATCTGAATTGTATCAGTGATAGAGCCAAGATTTTTTATTCAAACTGGTGCCATCGGCATTAACACCCAGAGTATGTCAGTATTGGCCAGTTCTCTTTCCTTACCCATCAAAGCCCATCCATGCACCTCCCCATTTCCTTCTATAAAAACCATAAGACCAGAAAGAAAGAAACCAGGTTTTATTGAGATAATTGTTGGGGATTCGAAATAGACATTTCTATTATTATTTAAATGAAAACAGTTACACCATTATAAATATGGATGTCACCAAAAGGTCAAACGCAAAAATACACCAAAAACAAAACAACACAAGACCACATTAGATCTAAAGCATACGTCTATTTCTATAGAGTAATAGATTTATGATCCAAAGGATTTTTTAATATGCAATAAAGGATATTCTTCTACTGTATTATATACAGTAGAAACAGTTCTACACCAAAGAAAGTTACTGTCAAGAGTGTAAAATACCCCCCCCCCCCCCCACCACCACCACCACACAATACACACACACACACGCACACACACACACACACACACACACACACACACACACACACACACACGCACGCACGCACGCACACACACACACACACACACACACACACACACACACACACACACACACGAACACGCACACACACTCACACAAATCCCAATAAAAAAAGAAACACGCTTATAAAGAACAAGTACAAAACAGTTGTGTTGTACTTGTTCTTTCTAAGCGTGTTTCTTTGTTGGGAAATTTTTATAAGGTAAAGATCGTTGCTGTAAAGGCTAAATGAACATTTCTAATCATGCAGAAAACGTGTCCTTTGAGGATGTCTACAGGGTTGCGTGTTGCTGTTGTCCCACTTGCATGATTTATCATGGAGTTTCCGCTCTTCTCTGATCTGGACACGATTGGCAAGTCGTTGAATTTCCAGTCCACAGTTTTAACACAGCTCTCCGCACCGGAAGTTCCCGCCACCTGCTTCCATTATGACGTCATATATCAACGGAGAAAACTGTCGTCTGCTTTCTGAGTTCCTCATAGAAGCCGGTGTAACAAGCCAGAATGATCCCCACGCCAGATCGACCTGGTGGCATTGTTGCGTAGTAAACTGTCTTGCTTCGCCAAAGTGACCGCGTGTAGATCTGGCGTAAGCATCTTTGCGTGTTACTTGTGGCAGTTGTCTTCTTTAATAGGCACACATATTAGCTCAGCGCTATTTATATCTGTGACCTAGACGGATGAGGCCATGGGTGTCATCTTAGGCTTATTCTGCTTCATAACACATTTGGGTATAATTTTCACTTCGCTGCAAGTATTGTTTGTGTCGTAAAACGGAGATGTGCTTTTCTTGGTCTCAGTTGCACGAGGGAGCTTAAGTTCTGCGCAAGCCACTAAGCTGTAGCGGAGCACCTTGCATAGTGATTTCCGCAGGTCGATCATGCAAATGGCCCCTGGACTTAAAATTATCGTTGTTTTTGGAAAACATTACCAGACTAACATAATATTATTAGATTTTAAGGGGCTCAGAGACCTTAACCCATATAGTTATGACGCACTAAACCGGGAAATGGATCGACCATAATAATTGAAGAGTAGTGCCAGACTAGCTTGGCGCCTGAAGGTCAACCATCTCCTGCAACTGGAACGAATACAACCAAGAAAACCACAAGCAAGAAGGAGCTCTTCGACCATTCTCCCACACCTATAATAGGGTGGTTGAGACCCACTCCCACACCTATAATAGGGTGGTTGAGACCCACTCCCACACCTATAATAGGGTGGTTGAGACCCACTCTCCCACACCTATAATAGGGTGGTTGAAACGCATTCCCCACACCTGAGAAAGGGTGGATGGAACGAAAACCACCAAGTAACTCGTCCCCCACGGCTGAAAAAGGCTGGAAATCCAGGTGGAAAAATATAACACCACACGACCGACAAGCTAGAACAAGCGACAAACTACACTGCGATCCTATTTTTCTGCTGCTTTAACAAGACACGTGTGAGCCAGCTACTCAACCGAGGCCAACAATCGGCCCTGCAGCCCCCCACAGCAAAACCCTCTACTGAAGTGACATCTGTCATGAATCGCTACACGCTATGACGTCATACTGTTTGCTAAAAGACTTACCTCCCGCCAACGAGAAAGGCAAGCCACCTTGTCCACAACACGGACTAAGAATAGAGGAAACGGACACTGCCGCCTACTTCGCATCGATCACAAAACAACGCAGCACCAACTTTAATCTACAACACCAGGCAACACTGGTCACAAAGGACTCGTTCTAAAGCGCACAAAAGTGAATGGAGGACTGAAACGCTCGCAACAAGTGAGGCCAACTATTCTGTGAAGCACTAGAAGAATTGAAGGCCCTTCTACAACGACAAAACCCGGCACTGACCTACCACCAAAACGGTGTACAATTCAGGCGGCCCCGCAACAAGCCAACGGCAAAAACAGCAATCAACGAAACGACAGCCACACCAAAACAGCAGCAACAGCTACAACATTAAGCTGATTTTAAAGCATCAACTGTGAGATATGCACCACGGCAACACTGCGTACCACCTACACAGAGGACAATACTAGAAACACTAGTGTCGTATGGAAGGCAACTGACACAGCCACACAAACAACCGGCATCGTCTACAAACACGAATACACGGAGAATCAACAACAACAACAACGACACTAAGTCTGGGATTGATCCGTCAAAACGGACGGATTATAAACAAAGAATATGACTCCCACGTCCATACACGCAAACTCCGCCCAACGGTTCCTTGTGTCTTATCGCGGCTATGCCCCGCTGAGCAGGAAATGACCTTGGAACTGACAGGCACAAGCGCCGAGGAAACAGAAGACGCGGCGATACAATCGGATCCCGACACAAGACTGGACCCTGCAAGGATTTGAAGCGACCATATTTGACATCAATAACACCGCATCAGGAATACTGCAAGGATTTGAAAGCGTTCATACTAGACATCAATAACACCGCGTCAGGAGTACTGCAAGGGTTTGAAAGCGACCATACTGGACATCAATAATGCCGCGTCAGGACTACAGTTACATGCATGGACTACACGGATAACATGTCCTTATGTAAGGAATTAAATGCGACACACTTAGAGGAAGACACCAAGGAATGGACTGAGAATTGTAGGCCGGTTCCCTGATGAGTAAATCGGAGCCTGTAGTTACTAACTACGAATACCGATCGAAACGCCCCCGAGTGCTTCACTTTCTTTTGCTCGGATATTTTGAGGCGTCGGGACCAGAGTGACCGGATGCATACCTGGGTGGGACCGGTCTTGCTTTTTTATCACATAGTCGTCAAGTGACACCTCCAAAATGCGGTGTTATGTTAAGGACCATCTCACATCTGCAGGAGTGACACAGGGCCTCATGAGAATCTGTGAATAAGTAGAGAAGGGCGGGGGTGGTGTTTTCAATGCGAGTGTCGTAGTCAAGCATACGATTAGCTACAATAGGGGTGATCATCATTTCTAACAGGAAAGTAACGGCTACTCGTATGCTCAAACTCAAGTAACTGCCTCCTCCCGTGGTCATTATGTGATTAAATGAGTCACCGACCATCAAAAGCAAGAAGCATAGATTCTCATGAGCCCCTGGGCAATGGTTCATGAACATCTATGCCTGTTGCAGATGGAAGTGTATGACTACTGCACTGATTATGGTGGTTAGTATGACAAGGGTAACGCCAAAAATGTCACGGGCCCTGACGCACTTAAAGGTCCGAACGGATAAAAAACGAAATTAGTAGACGGGCCGCGTGAGTGTTAAGGGGGCATAACTCATCGACTTATTGAGGAAACCTTCTTTAGAATTGTGGGAAAACCAAGGAGTGGGGTGGAGGGGCGGGGTGTGTGTGTGTGTGGGGGGGGGGGAGGGGGGTTGGGAGGTGTAAAGGGAAGGGGGTGGGTGGGAAATAAGGGTTAGGGAGTGGAGCATCCAACTATTCTGGTACCACCTCTCAACTTTCACGGTCGATCACTGTCTTGATGTGTGTCAGTCAGGGCTTGACGGGTTAAACGGGATTCAACTTTCCTCTCTTTGGACAAATATGAGAAAATTGTATGCAGCAACTCTTGTTTACGAGGCAGTCAACGCCGACGTCTATGCCTCCTGCCGGCCCTATCCACACTGAACGTCGAATATAACAAAATGCCCAGTACTTAATTTGTTGTATTTGTGTTGTATTTTCGAAAAAAATACGTTCTGAAAAATGTGACCGGGGCTTCAGAAAATTGCTGTTTTTGACTTTTGTTATATCCAACTTTGTTATATGCAAAATGGACTGGTCCTGTTACGCAGTTTGAGGATGTTTTTGTGCGGCATCTCAAACATAGTCAAACTTTCTGCGGCATCTCAAACATAGTCATAGTCCATTGCCTCTGAATGAAGACGTGACAGAGCCAGATCCTCTGTTTTCAACTCACCTGACTACAACACCGTTAACTCATTCGAGACGTGCCGCCTCCGGATACGCGGCTTATGCCGCGTATCCGGAGGCGGCACGTCTCGAATGAGTTAACCCGTTCGGTGCCAAAATGACACAAACTGTGTTTCTGAAATCTTCGTTAATTCCACACCAAAATCTCTCTCTGTCCCAGGAACATGGCTTCAAAGTGGTGTCAACAAGACGCATAGATCCTCAAGAAACCCCGCAACTGCTGGGGCTCATCAGGATCTATACCTCTTGCGGTTGGTCAGTGCTAAAATTTTCTCGGCACTGACCGGGTTAACATCGATTGTTTGAGGAAAATGATGTAAACTGAATACGATACAGTCTACTTCTCTAACGAGGAAAATGATGTAAACTGAATACGATACAGTCTACTTCTCTAACGAGGAAAATGATGTAAACTGAATACGATACAGTCTACTTCTCTAACGAGGAAAATGATGTAAACTGAATACGATACAGTCTACTTCTCTAACGAGGAAAATGATGTAAACTGAATACGATACAGTCTACTTCTCTAACGAGGAAAATGATGTAAACTGAATACGATACAGTCTACTTCTCTAACGAGGAAAATGATGTAAACTGAATACGATACAGTCTACTTCTCTAACGAGGAAAATGATGTAAACTGAATACGATACAGTCTACTTCTCTAACGAGGAAAATGATGTAAACTGAATACGATACAGTCTACTTCTCTAACGAGGAAAATGATGTAAACTGAATACGATACAGTCTACTTCTCTAACGAGGAAAATGATGTAAACTGAATACGATACAGTCTACTTCTCTAACGAGGAAAATGATGTAAACTGAATACGATACAGTCTACTTCTCTAACGAGGAAAATGATGTAAACTGAATACGATACAGTCTACTTCTCTAACGAGGAAAATGATGTAAACTGAATACGATACAGTCTACTTCTCTAACGAGGAAAATGATGTAAACTGAATACGATACAGTCTACTTCTCTAACGAGGAAAATGATATAAACTGAATACGATACAGTCTACTTCTCTAACGAGGAAAATGATGTAAACTGAATACGATACAGTCTACTTCTCTAACGAGGAAAATGATGTAAACTGAATACGATACAGTCTACTTCTCTAACGAGGAAAATGATGTAAACTGAATACGATACAGTCTACTTCTCTAACGAGGAAAATGATATAAACTGAATACGATACAGTCTACTTCTCTAACGAGGAAAATGATGTAAACTGAATACGATACAGTCTACTTCTCTAACGAGGAAAATGATGTAAACTGAATACGATACAGTCTAATTCTCTAACGAGGAAAATGATGTAAACTGAATACGATACAGTCTACTTCTCTAACAGCAAGTTTGGATACAACAGAAGTAGAACATAACAACATCCAGATAAACAAATGTGAATGCAATGAAATTCCCAATAAAAGAAAGAAACACGTTTGGAAAAGACAATTACGATACAGTTTATTACAGTTCCCAGTTTAAACCCTTTATTAAAATAGTCATACACTGAGGCAGAAGTAGACACTGGCACCCACTTATCTCAGTTTTTGATGCATTTTGTATCTGAAGTGATGACGGGGAAAAATATGACAAGGTCTTTTCAGAAGTCAGTTTGCATTCAGCCCGACGAACGTACTTCCCACATTTTGGAGGCGTCATCTAACGACTATGCAACTGTTGCAGGAGATGGATCGACTATGATAATTCAAGGGTAGTGCCACATTAGCTTGACGCCTATCGGCGCCAAGCTAATCTGGCACTACCCTTGAATTATCATGGTCGACCCATCTCCTGCTGTAGTGCGTCAGGTCTGAATGGGTTAATGCAAAATTACCACTTCGCTTATCAATATGTAGGAACACCAACTTAGGATACATGAACGAAGCAGTTTAGGTCGCACAGCCTTTCGTTATTCGTGTCCGAAGTTCACTAAGTTACCTACCTTTGCCAAAAAGAGAAGCCCCGACGCACTGCAGCGTGAGATGGATCGACCATGATAATTCAAAGTAGTGCCATATTAGCTTGGCGCCATCACTGAGGCGCCAAGCTAATCCGGCACTGCCCTTGAGCTATCATGGTCGGTGGCGCCAATCTTGCACTACACTTGAATTATCATGGTCGATCCATCTCCTGCACCTGGTACACCTTTAGCGATACCTCAGTCCAATATTTGGGTAGTGCGGCCGTGGGATAAAATGACCCCCCGAGTCCCTGTTAGGTGCAGGGAGTCACGACTTGAAGATCTTGTTCTGTAACAGAATCAAAAGTTTCACTTGTGAATGGTTTACGAGTTGTTGTTTTTGAAGTAAGTCTCGCTCAATTTCACTGACAATGGCGGTTGCCCCGTCTCACGCCGGACAGCTTCGTTTCGCCGCCATTTCCGGGGCGAAAATTACATGGGTCAGGTGTCTTCCCATGATTCCTCACATAAATTTCCCGCCCTGCCCGTCGGTTCACACGTTCATGGTGGACTCTATTTTGAGAAGACCTCCAACCTCGCTGATCTGCGTGTATGGCCGATATAAATGAGGTTGGTGGCATGTAACGAAAGGCGTGGAAAAAGGCTCGTGGGCATCTTATGCTTCTTGCTCGTAGAATGGAACATCTCGATTCGAACGTAAAACACTCTCCAATCGACCCTATCCAGTGACTTGAAAAACTTAACCCTCGTCTGACAGCATCTGTTTGTGGATGAAAATGAGGATAAACTGCTGGCAAGAAGCGTAGGTTCTCATGAGCCCTTACACCTGCAGGGGCTCATGAGAATCTCTGCCTCTTGCAGATAGAAACGGGTATCTGACTTCGTGTAAAGTGTTCTCCGATGTCGCGTAAATTAATTTTAGAGGGCAAGAGCCCCTCTTTAGGGATGTTGCACGCCTTAGTTTATGCGTCTAATTTGGGGGCAGGTTGTCTTTTGAAGGAAATGACGATTTTCCTGTAGTAGTCTTCAGATTCAAAATTGTCTTTGGAGGGCCAGCCGTGATGACACAAAGACTGTGTTCATCTTTGTTCTTTTACCTGTTCATATTCTTTGTTCATTTAACCTTACGCAATGCAAACAGAATATGAAGCGGCCACTTTAGCTCAAGGATGGCGCCTGAGTTGTTTGCCGCCTAGGCACGCCTCTGTGACCCTCACACAGATCAAACCTCTCCGTCCCTCACGACCACACATTTTCATTATCCCACGCAATAAACACGACTTTTCAAAAGAAAAACAAACAAAAAACGCATGATCCATAACCCATCCTAAGTGAGAATTACAACCCGTAAAAAAAGGTTGTGGTGGTTCTTTTTGTGGCGGTGACATTAACTCTTTCAACTCCGACACGCCACGGCAAGACATGGATCGAGCGTGATAGTTCAAAGGTTGTGCCAGAATAGCTTGGCGCCCATAGGCGCCAAGCTATTCTGGCACAACCCTTGAACTATCACGCTCGATTTGTTTCCAGAAGTGTAATACAGTCTTCAGGGGGAAACTTCAAAATTTGCGGATTTCGGTCCTGGAGCAGAATGTGTTAAAAAAAAGAACGCCACAGCCTTCCGCGGATCACATCAGGTATGCAACGGTTATATCTACAAAGCTAACATGTATTTTAACTCTCCCGCTCCTACTTCGTCTCCCCCTCCCAGCCCCCTTCTTCCCTCCTTCGTCGTCCTCCGCCATGATCCTGTGCTTGATGGCAATCACCCACCTCCCTCTGTTCTCCAAACACTCATACTCCGGTACTCAAGGGACATATTACAGGAAC
Organism: Semisulcospira habei; assembly: GCA_036245525.1. Taxonomy (NCBI): domain Eukaryota; kingdom Metazoa; phylum Mollusca; class Gastropoda; family Semisulcospiridae; genus Semisulcospira; species Semisulcospira habei. Next base: position 179,952,439 of record BTPG01000002.1, on the reverse strand, counting down.
TGAAAACACAAACACGCAATAAACTGAACCAGCATAACCTTTCCCTTATTATCGTTTTGGCTTGGGCTATACCTCATGTCTACACGACCAACTCTTCAGAACCAATGGCCCCATCCCCTCCACCCCCACCTTCCTTCATCTCTTCAGCATTAAACATTCTAAACATGAATCGTTACAAGAGAGTCAGTAAAATAAACCGGCAAATGAAAACAGCATAACTCTTTCCGTACCACATCGTGTAAGCCCTCCCCCTTCCACCCTTTCCTCTTCACCGCCCCTCCCCTCCCCGCACCACACACACACACACACACACACACACACACACACACACACACACACACACACACACACACACACACACACACACACACACACAACATCCTGTAATGAGACATTATACCACACAGGAGAAGCAAACACGCAACTATACCAGCATAACCTTTGTCGTATCATATCGCGTAGGCATGGATCGGCATGGGTTATAGCTTATGTCTTACGAGCCTAGCACGGATCATAACCAGAGTCAATTGTCTATGACCAATGAGCGATAGTACCGCACAGCAAACCCTTAAACCCTGAGGGCTTCCTCAATCAGAGGATGTAACCAGGGCGTGGGTATTTCAGCTTGAGACGCAGATTCTCATGAGCCCCTGCGGCTGCAGGGGCTCATGAGAATCTATGCCTCTTGTAGCTGGGAGGGTGCAGGCTTACAGACTTTACATAGTCTAGATGGCGGATGCAAACACTTATGCTTATCATACCCAAGCGGAAATTCATCGAAGGGTTAAGGTTACAAGGTACAGAACTTCTCAGAAAACACAAGATGTTATAAAGAATTAGTTCATTCATGAATAGGTGGTTGTTTGACTTGAAAATCCAGGCCACATAAAACACAAACACAACGCATAGCAAACAAACCAAAACCAAAACAACGCAAGCAACACACAAACCAACACAACACCAACACCAACACAACACCAGCACAGCACAGCCCAACACAGCCCAGCATAGTACAACACAACACAACACAGCACAACGCAACGCAACGCAACGCAACACAACACAACACAACACGAAATCATGGTAACTTCATCTTCGTCATCATAATCGTCATCATCATCATCTGATCCGTTTGTATCTTTATACACAAACCAAGGGGAATCACAGCGCTGGACAGACAAACAGTTAGATCCCGTGCCCCCGCCTATCAGGCACCAATCGCCAGCCCACAGAGAAATACGCAGGTATAGAACAAGACGATCATTTCCATCCTCAAAAAGAATGGATCAGGTCTCTTATATAACCCATGTCTTTCTCCGGAACTTAGGAAGTAGGCAGGAGAAACATACATACACAAACATGAAGGTGCGCTACTATATGTGGTCGGGTAAATACCCTGATTTCCCACAGTAGATGCACAGAACATTACACAACAATGTAACGATACAAATTTGCCTCGAGTTATAGATACTCACAAACCAGATAGGTGAGGCTAGCGCTGGAAGAATTGTACACAAACCAAGGGGAATCACAGCGCTGGACAGACAAACAGTTAGATCCCCTGCCCCCGCCTCTTTTAGTGCATTTCAGCTTTTCATGCTTAAATACCTGATTAATGATCGTCTTGTTCTATACCTGCGTATTTCTCTGTGGGCTGGCGATTGGGTGCCTGATAGGCGGGGGCAGGGGATCTAACTGTTTGTCTGTCCAGCGCTGTGATTCCCCTTGGTTTGTGTACAATTCTTCCAGCGCTAGCCTCACCTATCTGGTTTGTGAGTTTGTATCTTTAGAATGAAGAAATGGAAACTTTAAAGCCGGTTACTTCCTCAATGACCATATCTGAGTACGGACGGCCAGAGCACGGTGCACGATGTATTAACTCATTCGCGGCCAGCCGCATCCGGATGCGCAGCTCATGTCGCGGCATCCGGATGCGGCTGGCCGCGAATGAGTTAACTGTTCTACGCCTCTTTTAGTGCACTTCAGCTTTTCATGCTTAAATACCTGATTAACTCATTCAGCCCGACGCACGTATTTCCCAAATTTTGGAGGCTAACGACTATGCACCAGTTGCAGGAGATGGATCGACCATGATAATTCAAGAATAGTGCCAGATCTAGCTTGGCAGGCGCCAAGCTGATCTGGCACTACCCTTAAATTATCATGGTCGACCCATCTCCTTCTGTAGTGCGTCAGGGCTGAATGGGTTAAACTATTAAACTTGTTATCTGGACAGAAACGTTATTGCGAAAAGTAAAAAAATGCCCTTTTTTGTTGTCGGTGTCGTTAAAATGGGACCTTTGGCGCAAGGCGTGAAATGGAAGGAAATGAGTAGGCGGATCATATTACACCCAATCAAAGAGGCCGATGCAAAACTCGCTTTTAATCTGCGCATGCTACATGGGACAGAGAAAATGAAAGAACCGTCCCATCCTTAACAAAGATGGTGTGAAAAGGTTAACCCCTCCTCCAGAAATGTGGTGAAAAAATGTTTAACCTCTTGGATGCCAGAGCACAGTGAGCCCGGCGAACCGAAATGCAAGAGGCATAGATCCTCATGAGCCCCCGCAAATGCATACCTCTTGCCATACCTCTTCCGGCCATCTATTGTCATGTGCCTCTGGATAGCAGGGTTAGGTGAAAATTGCAGAAAGATCATTTCTAGACCCTGACAGTGAGGTGGTTAAGGGTCTGTGATGGTTTTAGAAAGGTATGGATTTGTGGATACCGGCATGGAAAGTGTTAAGGGTCAAGTCGGCACAACCCTTTGTTACATTCGATATCGTGAGAAAGCACACATCAAACGAGGTCGTACATTCTTCTCCAATAAGACCACCGGGGCGTGACCAGGCCTGTACAGTCATTTGGCTAACAAACGATGCACAATGATGATCCTTGCACGCTAATCAAAGAGAGTCCATTCGGATGAGTTCTGGGCCCATGGTCAAACCGTCTTGCGTTCTCACACATTAACATGTTCAACTCTGACACTGTACAACAAGAAACGGAGATGTTGACCCCACGAAAGTTTTTGAAAAAAAAACGTGCTTAACCTCGTCACTCAGTGCCGAGAAAACTGAACACATTACAACTGCAAGAGGCATAGATCCTCATGAGCCCCCGCAATTGCGGGGGCTCATGAGGATCTATACCTCTTGCTGACACCCTTTTGTGTCTGTGTTATAAACGATTAGGGCTCTTTCTGCGTTGAGTTAGCGAGTTAAAAACACAATCTGCGTCCACTGGCAGTAAGAGAGTTTAAAAACCACAAGAAAATACCAACAAAGAAAAACACCCAACACGCTTAGAGAGGACGCGTACGACACCGCCACTATGTTAACTTCACGCCCCTGAAAAGATGAGCAGTGTATTGTGTATCCCCAAATGCAATAAACTGCGTTGTACTTGTCATCCTCTTAGCGTGTTTCAGTCTTTCTGTATTATGTTGTTGTTTGTTCCCATTTTACATGCTTGGCAGTCACCTTTATGGTCTGGATTTTATTTCCTCCTTTCTGTCTTTCTTTATTAACATCATGGCAATAAGTAAGGAGAGAGAGAGAGAGAGAGAGAGAGAGAGAGAGAGAGAGAGAGAGAGAGAGAGAGAGAGAGAGAGAGAGAGAGAGAGAGAGAGAGAGAGAGAGAGAGAGAGAGAGAGTAGGGGGGGGGGGGCGGGGTGTGGTGTGTGTGGCACGATCACGACAGACAAAGTGAAATAACTACCTGTTGAAAGCGATCCGACGCGCATAAAGAGCGAGCCCTGACGAGAAACAAACTCTACTTTGATTTGCTAATTTATTGAGGGAAAAACCGATGAAGTCACTCAGTTTAGCATACCTTTAACCCTCTACCCCTATCGGTTTTCTCAACGCTGGCGGAAATTATTTTATCAGTCTAAGGCTTAAAACACACGACTTCCTCCAAACTGGGATGTAAGTGTGCAAGTCATTTTGCTGCACGTGCTATTTGTCTTCTTAAGAATGGCTGGTATCTTATTTCTTCATAATTATCTATGAAAACGGAACAAATGGCTAAATCCTTACACAGATTTGATACATTTCCCACTTTCACGTCGTATAACAACACACATGTCAGAATCGCAAAATACAAGTACAAAATAACTTTTTTTCTGATTAGAACGACCACCTGTCTTCATTTTCCTTTTCATTGACACTGGATACCCAAAAACCACATTCGTAATGTAAAATATCACGTGACTTCGTTCTCATTCGTTGCTGGGAGTCGTTCGTTGCAAACCAAGTCTCACTAATCTCGCGAGTGATGGATCAAATTGGCACGGAAGTGGTGTAGTGCTTGATTATAGAAATTCTTCTCTAGGTTGAAGGAACAAAATCTCAGTATTCATGTCCAGTAAACCTCGCCCACAACAAGATCAGACATAAACTCATTCTGCCCCAACACCGAAATTACCCAAATTTTGACGTCGTTCTCTGAAGACTGCATTGCAGTGCAGGACACAGATCGACCATGATAGTTCAAGGGTGATGCCAGAATAGCTTGGCGCCCATAGGCGCCAAGCTATTCTGGCATCACCCTTGAACTATCATGGTCGATCCTTATCTTGCTGTGGTGTGTCTGGGGTAGAATGAGTCAACCCATTCAGCCCTGACTCACTACAGCAGGAGATGGGTCGACGATCCATCTCCTGCAACTGGTGCATAGTCGTTAGATGAAGCCTCCAAAATTTGTGAAATCATACTGACGTGCGTCGGGCTGAATGAGTTAACACAAGTCGGGCAGGGTATAACACCACTTTTTACAGATGGCCCGAGCACAGCTTTTCCTCGCAGTTGTGTTCGGTTATTACAACCTTCAACGATTTGTAATAAATAAAACAGAAGTTTAATGTACTGTTTTTTTGTTAGCTGCTGTAGGCATGTGTTTCAGGCACTGAGTCTAAAAGAGAAATTTTCAAATTTTTGAATTTAAAGGCCAAATTACAGTTCAGGAGACGGGCCGACCATGATAAATTTATCATAGTCGATCCAACTCCTGTTGCAGAGTGGTGTGTGCCAGGACTGCCTGGGCAACCATTTAGGCTCCCACCTTTTTCTACCTTTTGTATCCCATCCCGCACCTCTGTATCAATGTCCTACTTAATCAGCGTGCCATATATCTCGGGCATAACGTGCCGATGCATATGCGGCCTGATTAGCCGGTGTAGTTCATTAAAAACCCATCTCCTTGTCGCGCCTCCTTAATTGATCCGGCCCGGGGAAACATGGGAACCGATGCGGTCCACTGCCGACATATTCCACAACTTATCTCTCTCAGTGTAAGAACTTACAAAATGAACTCTTACCTAGCTTTTGAGCAGCCTATGGTACACGCAGTCCTGATCTCTAGCTATAGTACTCCTCGTGCGTACTCCTTTGCGTGCCGAGCGCCTGGAACAGTCAGTACCATAACCCATAAATGCTTGACATGCAACAAAATGTGGATCGTCCATGATAGTTGAAGGATGATGTCAGGCGCCAAGCTATTCCGACACCACCCTTGAACTATCATGATCGATTTGTCTCCAGAACTGTGGTGTAGAACCAGAAATCGACAATATTATCTTTAGGATGTAGTAGGATAATATGTTTGACTCATGCAGCTTCCGGACAGCGTTCGGTCAGCGGTCTTCACGCTGCATGTATATAATGAACACAAACTATACTAAACTATACTAAAACTAAACTAACTATACTGACGAGCAAAAGGAATGCGACATTCATCGATTCCAAAATTGATGCATTTCTTTTGCTCGTGAGTATAATATATTTTAGCAATCTGTATGGGTGCAGAATGATGTGTTTTGTTGTTGTTTTTTTAATAAGGGCTTTACTCTCAGAATCGTCGCAACCCGACGAGCTGAGTCTACGATTGCAGTAGGTGAAGGGATTTTCTGCTTTTCTTTTGTCATCTTCTTCTCGTTCTGGAGTAAAATCCGAGCATTCACACAAACCTGAGGCAAGGAATGGATTATGGCCAATAAAGAGTCTGGCTTGTCGGTGTAGTACCGAGATAGGTTATGCCACGGTGTCAGGTGGAGTGTATGTGGCCGGGGTAGTGTTGGGGGGTGAGGGTGGAGTAGGGGGTGGGGGTGGGTGGGGGGTGCGTGGGGAGGGGGAGGCCGTGGTTCACAGAGGAGTCCCTAGGGTATATCATTTGGCCGGGGTTTCCTCATGTGGCATGAATGATGCGGGTTCACGCGGGGGCTCATGAGGATCTATGCCTGTTGCTGAGCTCATTAGTGCCTATTGCCTCAGCCATGCGTGGTCCTAGACTTCTTGTCGAATTAAACGGCGTTACGAGTGCAATCTTGGTAGCGTTGCGTCATAGATTCCCTGTGGATTTGCGTGCACCTAATAGGTTTGATTTAGTAAATTTAGGGTATAAGATTCCAATTAAAAGTATAGGGCTCTCTGTCTCCCTCCTTAGCCAAGGAATATTACCGAATGTTACTTCATCCCTGCGCCAATTTGCTCAGATCATGATTCAGCTTAAGCCATGATGCTGTGGAAAAAGTAATCAAATACATAAATAATCATCTTATCTGATTTTTGTGGCAAATACAATGTATTGTTAATAAATCTGATTGATGGATTGTTGATTGTGAAACGAATTAAACAAACCACACATGCAACCGACTAACTAACCAACTAACCCACCCTGAACCAAACCAATAACCAACCAAATAAACACTGAAACTCTTCAACCGAAAACAAAGGCAAATTCAGACCCCAACTCCCCCCCTCCCCCCACACACACCTCGTCCCCAAAAGTTAAAAAAACAAAACAAACAACAGCAATCCCCCCCACCCCCAAAAAAACCACAAACAAACAAAAAAAAAAAAAAACAACAACAAAAAACCCCCCAACCCCCCCAAAAAAAAAACCAAAACAAAACAAAAAACACAAAAAACAAACAAACAAACAAACAACAACAACAACAACAACAAAAAAAAACACCCACCCAAACAAACAGCAAACTATAAACAAACCGAGACTACAACTCAGGAAAAAAACCAACAACAAACAAACAAAAGAAAGAAAGGAAGAAACAACCACAAATAACAACACTACCCAAAATAGTAGCAAACCTGAAACAAATTAAAAACTCACATCCCTGTGTGAACTGACGTACAAACTAGCCCAGCCAAAAAGGGCAGAGAGAATGGAAACTGTTGACCGTTTCCACCTAATACGGGGAGAAATTGTATCATTTCTGGGTATAATATTTCCCTTGACTTTTCCTATGTTGGTCTGACAGTAAGACTCGGGATGAAAACGCCTGGACACCTTTTTGTTGACTACCCGCCGCTTTTGACACTCCTGAAACAAATCTGTTCAATCTTCAAGAGGGATAGATTTTCATAAGCCCCTGCAGGTTGCAGGGGCTCACGAAAATATATACCTCTTGCCTGACAAGGTTTGTCTTCTATGTTCTTACAAAGTAAAAGGATATCTGGATTTGACTTGTAGTTCAGATACTCTTTTGAAACTGAACATGTCTCTTCAGTCGTCAAGAGACATAGATTCTCAAGTGTCCCTGCAGGCAGGAGCTCATGAGAATCTATGTCTCTTGATGGTAAAGATTAGTCCCAGATAAATCCACTGTTCTTGCACGGAAAAGTGTTTCTTGTTTTGACCTAAGACTGACAGTGTTGACTTATCATCCGCTTTGACATCTTCTGGCGAAGTTGTCTTTTCTTTGCTCTGACGGCGTCTCTTTTTTCAGTGACACGCGCGGCTACGCCGCATTCAGAGCTGAGCTTTAGTTTCGTACACAGAGCCTCAGGGATAAAATACCCGTGCAAAATGCCTAGATAATTGCAAAGTTAGAGATGCGAATGTTTACCTCTGTGGATGGACCTTTGGTTCTGTACACAGAGACTCAATGGTTAAAATCTCACGCCTAAATGCCAAGAAGATTATGACAGGGAAGCGAATATTTATCTCTATGGTGTCTCTCATTCTGGCGCGTGAGGTCTCCCAGGTTGAGCAAACACGGATTTAATTACAGCGTAAATGGTTATCCGATGAAGAGGCTGTTTAAAGGAGCTTACCGAGGTTAATTTTGTATTGTCCTCCGAACACTTGTCACCGTCTGTCTTGCTATTCAGGGTCACAGTACTTTTGACATTATTTCATGTGTCAGTTTTCAGAATCGCAAAACGGCACGAAAATCGTAAACCTCTCTGTCTGTCTGTCTGTTTGTCTCTGTCTGTCTGTCTGACGTGCGTCTGCAAGAGTCATAGATCCTCATGGGCCCCAGCAACTTGCATGGGCCCATGAGGATCGATGCCTCTTGTTGGAGCGACAAGGTCTCTCTCTCTCTCTCTCTCTCTCTCTCTCTTTCTCTCTCCCCCCCCCCCCCCCTCTAGAACCATCTAGACATATGCAACAAAGGACTTACCTGGGTGAACCTGTCTAAGCTCATATAGCAAACTTTTTATTCATGGGACTGTGTTTCAGGATATGTTAGAGACGACGACGAAAGCACCCTTTTTTTTCCCCCTGTGGAGGGATATTGTTTAACTCTCCACGAAAAAAGAACCTCACCACTATTTATTTTGTGTATTTTTATGGAGTGTGGGAGACACGATTCTTTTTCTAATATAAATTATTTCCTGTAGCATTCACCTGATAAGGCCTATCCTTGCCGCGTCAGTATCAAATATCTGCACATAACAATCATCCGCATACCTGGCTATTAAATTTTATCTTGGGAATACGTGATGGCGGCAACATCATTGTCAGGAAGCCAAAAAAAAAAAAAAAAAAACTTACGAAAAGCCCAGTTCGCAAAAGATCATAGGGCTGACGTCGGCCTCAGTCGGCCCGCGCAAACGCGCGGGCCGACTGCAGTGGACGTCGGCCCTATGATATTTTGCTTGATGGAAGAGTGTACATTACCAGGTAACCACCAGTATTGCCGGGTACAGTACCATATCCCCAGTCACACAATATGCCATGATTTCTCTAAATGCCATTGTGTGCGTGTGCAGAGCCATTTATGACTGTCGTAATTTTCATACCGCAGATTAAAATTGCCCTCCTGACAAAGAGAAAGCCGGGGTCCCTTCGACGCCCCCAGCTAAGACATTGCTAATCCCCGCGTCTAGTTTTTCACAAAAATCGCGTGAGATTCGGTCATAGCGAGGCTCAGACTGGAGTTGGGTGTCATACAGACACGGTTTAGTGCTCATGCGTCGAAGAGAGAAAATATGACATGTCGGGACACCTGTCGAAAAGACTTATTACTTTCTCTACTCAGGCACAACTTTTTTTTGTGTGTGTGTAACTGATAGTAGGTCTTTACGTTCTGTGAACCTATACGAATACACTTAATCTGTCATGACTTTTTTCGTTTCGTGAGTAGAGATGCGAATAAAATCCTTTACCACAAAAAGGCATAGATTTTCAGGAGCCCCTGCAGCCTAATTATATTTAGATCTAAAAACTGTCAAACTTTAATCTGCCTGAAATTGTAGACGGACTTCTATTCGCGAAGATAATCGGCGACTACAATAACGCAAGTGTCACACGACAAAAGAATTTTATTTCTTTTGATCCGAGATAAATGAATGACTGTCCAAATTTACCCGCAGTCACTGGACGTTCATTACGCAGTTGCCCGCCACTCCGTCCATTCACACATCACATCTCTCTGCATTGGAAAATTCAGGTTAATAGAGGTTATCCCTAAATCTGAAGTAGGTCAAACATTGTAGGGATTTCAAACAATTCGTGGAGTCATCCATTCCAGTCCATTAGCTTATGTGACTTTGCAATGTCATGTGATACGCAAGTGTGTGTGTGTGGGTTGTTTGCGTGTGTGCGTGCGTGTGTGTTGTGCGCGTGGTATAAGGTAGTGTCGTCTCAGTTAGTTTTTAAGATCGTTTTCTTTCTAGGTGGATATTAAGATTACAGATTGTTGTGATGTTATATACATGCACATACTCCCTGTAATCGGTCGGTGTGTTCTAGTCAGTCTAATGTTTATGTTCACATTTGTTGTTGTTTTTTTACAGCTTATGTTAACAAATTCCGCTGCAAACAAATTCCCAACCTTGGGACAATAAAGGTATTAGTATTCTTATTCGTATATTTTCACGAGCCCCTGCGGTAGTAAAATATATGCCCCTTGCTCGCAAAGAGTTGTATTAGTGATATGCACAGTTTGAGGTACACATCCGGTATTAACAGCACGACTGCTACGAGGACGCATGCCGCACCAAAACGGTCCCTCTAGTCCTTACTACAAGGCGGCACAACCTACTGTCTTTGGTCTGATTCTGATTCCAGATTATTGTTTACTCCGTAACATTGCCATCTGAGGCAACATAGCAGCCTGCGTTTCTGCAATCTTCGTTAATTCAAGACTAAAGAATCCTATATGTCCCAGAAACATGGGGCCAGTTGCATGAGTGAGCTTGGTCCTGCGCCATCCACTACGCAAGGTGCTCCTTGCGTAGTGGCTGCGCAGGACTAAGCTCAATCATACAACTGACATGGATTCTAAGTGGATTGGCAGAACTATACGCGGCCCGGCCGCACCTTTCCTATATCGGTGGTGTTCGTATACAACCTCGTGACTAATAATTTTTTTTTTTAAAAGAAGAAAAGTTTACGCTTTGGTCAGAACATGTAATCCGAGGCATTCTTTGCAAGCCGGTCTTGAGAATTTCCTGTTGAGCTGCAAGTTCCAGATTTCGTCAGAAGTTTGAAATGGGAAAACGTCAAGAGAGGCAACCACACCAAAACTTGATTCCGTGCCAAAATGTCACTTTCGATGTTTCATGCGAACACCATCGATATTTATATTTCATATATCCGGAAACCTCGGCAATTTAAAACTTCGGATACATAGAACGAAATTTATCACTTTTCGATGTATGTAAAGGGACCGAATCGGCCGCACCTTTAATATATTTTTATACACACCTGTTGCCAGAATTTGTTTTAAATATTTTGTTTCTCAGAAGATTATGAAGTGATGCATCAAACGAAAACCCCACACACTCATAACTAAAGTATGCAACCAACCAGAGAAGAGAGAAAACCTTATCACCAACACATCAAAGCTTTATGATATTCCGCTTGTAAGAATTACAAGTAAATATAATTGAACAGCAAGAGGCATAGATTCTCATGAGCCCCAGCAATGCAGGGACTCATGAGAATCCATGCCTCTTGCAGCTGGACGGAAAGTGACGGCGAGGCTCATATCGCATAGCATGAATATTGTCACATAACTGAGCAAATCGCCTTCCATGTTGACTGAGGGGCGCGTTCAATGTCGCACGGCTATTGGGACCCTCACGTAGGGGACTTTATGCCCGCCTGTGTATGCTGACAAACAAAGTGAACGTGGTATCCTTTGCACAGACGATCCCGGTGTCACGGCATGTCTTGCTCCCTCTAGTAAATGGCGCCTGCTGATGCACCTAACAAGCTGGCTTTGAAGTCTTTTAACAAGGCAAATATGATAGTAACGACAGGGACATTACTGTAAGACGAGATTGAATGACGTCAACCCCCAATAACGCTTGGGGTTTAAGCACTATCTGACACGGACAGCAATATCAACGTAGCTGTCGCCGTTGTAGTCGCCATTATCATCCGACACTTCAAAACTGGCTGTATTGCCATTGGTTGTCATGTTTTCTTTCCTCTTATATAGGTAAGGTCCTTCGATTTCCGGCCCAACAATCATGGTTTTGAGCATGAATGCACCAACCGACCAACCAACCAACCCACAAACTTATCCACCCACCCACCCAGATAGCAAGCAAGCCGGCGAACTATCAAGCAACCAAGCAACCAACCTACCAATTCACCAACCCACCAAGCAAACAACCAACTAACAAACAACTTGAATAAAATCAACTAAAACAAAGAACACGAAAACAATACGAACAACATCAAATTAAGACAACCAAAACAATACGAACAACACCAAACTTAAACACACAAATCCAATATGAACAACATCACACTAAGACAACCAAAACAACACGAACTACACTAACTTAAACAAACAAACAAACAAACAAACAAACAAACAAACAAACAAACAAACAAACAAACAAATCAAAATGAACAACACCAAACTAGAACAAACAATCCGACATGAGCAATGCCAAAATAAACACAACAAACAATGAGTCCTGCATTCCTATCAACCTTGTACCCGCCGAAAAGTCACACAGTATCATCGTCAAACCTGCGTCCATGGAAGAACCTACCAGAGTGACCCCTACTACGCCAGATCAACCCGACCACGCTGGCTGTCTCCCTCGATTCGCTACCGCTGACCAGCGGTAGCGAATCGAGGGAGACAACCAGTGTGCGACTCGACGTCAATCTGCCGTCCCCCTTGTCCATCTGGCGTTAGAGTCAAGTTGGCGTGTTACACCGGCGTTATGGTTATTGAATGAGTGACTCAGAGAAGAGCCAACTACGCTGTAAAACACACGCATTTGCCTCAGTAAATAACCGTTTGCTTTTTTGCAGCTTGGAGGTGTCGGCAGTTATACATTCAGATGTCGGCTCAACTCCCAATGCTCTGTCTGAGAAATAAAATGCAGATGTTAACGATCCTGGCCAGCAAGAGGCGTGAGTTTCTCATGAGCCCATGCATCTGCAGGGGCTCATGAGAAACTATGCCTCCCCACAGGTCGTGGCATATCGGTGGTTTGACGGAGAATCGACTAGCCTCGTTTACGTCTAAAGATGTCGATAATAGGATGTTGGGGAAAGAAATGACGATCATAATCAGCGGCTTAAGTTCATTTTTTCATTGATTGTCAGCATTTTTTTTTCTAAAAAAAAAATCGGTTTTTGAATGGTTTCGGTGATTTATGACTGTAACCTCAAGATTCAACTGCACCTTTCGTCCAGCATCACGAACTGTGCGCTATTTCTCAAACCAACAACAAAGATTTTTTTTTTACAACGTGCAACAGCAGTTGAGGAAACAATCTTAAAAAGAAGCTTCTAATATGCATCATTCGATAACTCAGTCTCTTATTAATTGATTGATTGATTGATTGATTGACTGATTGATTGATTGATTGATTGATTTTCATTCCGGAATCGCATCTCCGTCTCAGGTGTATACCTTGGCCGTTCTCAAGATTTTACTGATTTGCTTCTAAGAGTGGACAGATTAGTCAGTGTGGAATTGAAACCCCAAGGCCGCATTTTCCAAATTTCAGAGGTGTCACATAACGACTGTGTCCCAGTTGCAGGAGATGGATTGACCTTAATAATTCCAGAGTAATGTCAAATTAACTTGGCGCCAAGCTAATCTGGCACTACCCTTGAATTACCAAAGTGGATGCATCTCTTGTTGTAGTGCTTTTATTGAAACCTCTTCAAACCATGTTCTTCTGGACATTGCGGCTTAGAGCCATAGAGTCCAGTGGTCCATTGCATGGGTGAGCTTAGTCCTGTGCCAGCCACTAAGCAAGGTGCTCCGCGATAGCGGAGCGCCTTGCTTAGTGGCTGGCGCAGGACTAAGCTCACTCATGCAAATGATACCCAGACTCACAGCCTAGCACAAGTAGTTGCTGCTTGGAGCAGGAACTCGTGTGACAGCGGAGGCCGAGGACGAGACCGGCAAATGTAAAGCAGAAGTGAACACTAAGTTAGTCACACAAACCAGAAGAGAACCAGACAAGTCATAAAACGTGGGGCTGCTGCGTCCTGAGTCATGCCCACTTCATCTGCAAGAGGCATAGATTCACATGAACCCATGCTTTGCAGGGGCTCATGTGAATCAATGCCTCTTGCCGGCCGTCACTTTTTCGGCTGCAACATCGCCTCAAAAGCCAGGGTGCTATTTTGAGTGAAGCCAAAGGCAGGCTGTAAACTTTACGGAAATCTGCCTTGTCGTTGGGCGCAAGCAACAAAGACCGTCATAGCAGTGAATTTCATTTTATTTTTGGTCGTAGTAAACTTTGATGCATATAGCCATGGAAATTGCCTCCGTGTTTAGTCCCAGTTGTTTTAGACAAATACGTATAGGTATATAACTGTAGTTACGTTTTCCACGGTCTGCAACTATAAACTGATACTGAATTGCCTCTGCATTAAAAAATTATCCCTTTAAAGAAACCGGCGGCATACTTACTATATTATGTCATCTGTCAAGACATAATTATGGCAAACACTGACATCATGTAGCCCCGCATAATGAGTGGTAATCTATGATTTTGGACCTTACCCCTCAGAGGCACAAGTCCAAAATGACAGCCCTTTGCGCATTTATGAGATTCAGTAGACGCGTCCCACAACGTCTTTACTATGATGATCTGGAAGCTGGCCAAGACACGGCTTCCAGGGACAGTTTCGTGAGTGAGTTTAGTCCTGCGCCACCACTAAGCAAGGTGCTCCGCTACTATCAATTTATATTTCTTTCCTTATCTTTCGGGGTCATCAGGAGTTTAACTCATTCTGCCCGCGACACACCACAGCAAGATATGGCTCAACCATGATAGTTCAAGGGTGGTGGCAGAATAGCTTGGCGCCTAAAGGCGCGAAGCTATTCTGCCACCACCCTTGAACTATCATGGTCGATCTGTCTCCTGAATTGTAATGCAGTCCTCAGTAGATAACTCTAGAATGTGGGTATTTTGTACATCGGGCACAATGAGCTAATGTTTTTAATCGTTTTGTCACGCTATGCATCATGTTTTGAAAGTGTCATGGACACTCATGTGCCCCCGTAAAACATCCTTAAACTGAGCAATCCCCCTCCCCCTCCCCCTTGTCCCTTATTTTTTATGTAGATCCCGTCGTGAGATGGCCTTCGTCGTGTGCTCAACGTTAAGTCCTAATAACTAACATGAGTCCCGCCATAATTCAGCATAAGTCAGTATGTCCCTTTTTGAGCAAAGCGAGCTGTTCAATGATATCTAGTGAAAATCTCGCTTTAATTTTTTTTTTAAAAAATGGTCATACTGGCTTTTGCCAAATAACGGTAAAATCTCCCACCTCCTCACCCCGCCCTTCCCTCCCGCGCAGTTGAGCCCGTCGCAGGTAATATTTTACATGTGTGTACCGCCGACTTAGGAGGTCATTGAGAGGTTCATTTCGCGACCAGTTTTGTCACGTTCCGCTCCTACGCTGTCCACGTCTTGGCCCATATCGGTAAGCAATGGCCGATTTATGAGAAGGACGCATTGATTTATGGCACACAGCATCTTTAAAACCTCCCGGGACACTTTTGCCGCTACAGAAACACATCTGCAAGAGGCATAGATCCTTATGATCCCCCGCTTCAAGCAGGGTCTCATGAGGATCTATGCCTCTTGTTGGCATATGGATTTTATCTGTCTGCCGAGAGAGGGGTCCTGGAACATTTTGTGAAATGATGGCGAATATGTTTGAGCATTCGCAGACAGGCGGAGGGGATGTACTGTACGTGTTATGCCATTCAAGAAGCTATTTTGGGGGGGGGGGGGGAGAGACTAAGGTGGTAGTGGTGGTGGTGGGGTGGGGGGAGGGGAGGGGAGGTGGGCTATGAAATGGAGTGGTGTCGGTTGATGATATGCAGAGATGATGTGAGGCTTGCGAGAGAGAGAGAGAGAGAGAGAGAGAGAGAGAGAGAGAGAGAGAGAGAGAGAGAGAGAGAGAGAGAGAGAGAGAGAGAGAGAGAGAGAGAGAGAGAGAGAACAATGAACAATGAACCTTTATTTTACAACGATAAAAGCATTTGGTTTCAAAACCAGTTTTCAAACTTGCCGTTGATACAGCTAAACCAAAAATCATCCACACGCATAATCACAAACACGATAACGGCCCAAAACATGTCACTAATTTTGAGCAATTGCGCACACACACACACACACTCACACACACACAACACACACACACACACTAACACACACACACACACACACTCACACACACACGCACGCACACACACACATACACGCACACACATGTTATCAGGCTCAGACGCACACACTACTCACACACACACACACACACACACACACACACACACACACACACACACACACACACACACACACACACACACACACACACTGATACACGCACACACTGATACACGCACACACATGTTCTCACACACACACACACACACCCTCACGGACCTCCGCACTCACCCATACACACACACACACACACACACACACACACACACACACACACACACACACACACACACACACACACACACACACACACACACATAAACACACACGCACACACGCGCGCACACATACGCATACACGCACGCACGCGAAGACACAGTTTAAACATATCAAAAATGGGCATGTGCATGCATATTTTAAAGTAACTAAAAACGCACACTTGAACCCTACACTTACTCCAAAAGTAAGATAAAATGGAATTTTAAAAAATGCATTTTAGCACTTAGCACTAGTGTGCATTTCAGCACTACTGTCACTAGTGTTAGCATGCATACAGAAGAACATAACAATACTTTCGAGTTCAAAGCAGAAAAGAAATCTGTATTCCCAGACATTATCCATTTCCCTTAGACACGGACATTTCATCAAAGGCTCGCACGCATGTATACACGAACACACACGCACGCACGCACATGCACGCACGCATACGTACGAACCCAAAAAGACATCATGTTGACCTTAGTGAAGTATATATATATATATATATATATATATATATATATATATATATATATATATATATATATATATATATATATATATATATATATATATATATATATATATATATATATATATATATATATATATAATTTTTCAATAAATTCTGAGAATGTTGTGCTAATGCCATGGAAATCCAGGCTGGTAAGCTTGCATTGTGTCATCGGGACATCAGCTGTCCTTTTGTGACTGCATCGCTTATTAGATCTTTTGAGCCTTCCACTGAACACCTACTACATAAGGTAATAGGGACTACCCCAGGCGCCCCGCAACCCGCTGGAGAATATCCAGTCCTTCCCCCGAGAGGAGAGGCTAGTGCATGAATATTCCCAAACAGATCTTGGACCTGCTGGATAGATTTAAGATTTTGCCGCCTACGACCGGTTTCGACCCAAGGTGGGTCTCATCAGGTAGGCATACGGCATAACCTGAAATTGCAAACACAACGCATATACTAGAAGCCGCCTCCAGAATTTGACTGGTAGCAACCACTAATGCAGCGTGGATTGCATCCCTAAAGCTTTATGGGGTGTTGCAGTGGAAGAAGACTGACTAATTTTGAAAAGGCAACACCTAGGCAATTTTGTGGTACAATTATTCATTACTTATAACAAAGGCGTCGCCCAAGCCAAAAAATGCACTCAATCAGAGTAGCTCCAAGGGACATAATTTTTCAATAAATTCTGAGAATGCTGTGCTAATGCCATGGAAATCCAGGCTGGTAAGCTTGCATTGTGTCATCAGGACATCAGCTGTCCTTTTGTGACTGCATCGCTTATTAGATCTTTTGAGCCTTCCACTGAACACCTACTACATAAAGTAATAGGGACTACCCCCAGGCGCCCCGCAACCCGCTGGAGAATATCCAGTCCTTTCCCCGAGAGGGGAGGCTAGTGCATGAATATTCCCAAACAGATCTTGGACCTGCTGCATAGATTTAAGATTTTGCCGCCTACGACCGGTTTCGACCCAAGGTGGGTCTCATCAGGTAGGCATACGGCGTAACCTGAAATTGCAAACACAACGCATATACTAGAAGCCGCCTCCAGAATTTGACTGGTAGCAACCACTAATGCAGCGTGGATTGCATCCCTAAAGCTTTATGGGGTGTTGCAGTGGAAGAAGACTGACTAATTTTGAAAAGGCAACACCTAGGCAATTTTGTGGTACAATTATTCATTACTTATAACAAAGGCGTCGCCCAAGCCAAAAAATGCACTCAATCAGAGTAGCTCCAAGGGACATAATTTTTCAATAAATTCTGAGAATGCTGTGCTAATGCCATGGAAATCCAGGCTGGTAAGCTTGCATTGTGTCATCAGGACATCAGCTGTCCTTTTGTGACTGCATCGCTTATTAGATCTTTTGAGCCTTCCACTGAACACCTACTACATAAAGTAATAGGGACTACCCCCAGGCGCCCCGCAACCCGCTGGAGAATATCCAGTCTTTCCCCCGAGAGGGGAGGCTAGTGCATGAATATTCCCAAACAGATCTTGGACCTGCTGGATAGATTTAAGATTTTGCCGCCTACGACCGGTTTCGACCCAAGGTGGGTCTCATCAGGTAGGCATACGGCGTAACCTGAAATTGCAAACACAACGCATATACTAGAAGCCGCCTCCAGAATTTGACTGGTAGCAACCACTAATGCAGCGTGGATTGCATCCCTAAAGCTTTATGGGGTGTTGCAGTGGAAGAAGACTGACTAATTTTGAAAAGGCAACACCTAGGCAATTTTGTGGTACAATTATTCATTACTTATAACAAAGGCGTCGCCCAAGCCAAAAAATGCACTCAATCAGAGTAGCTCCAAGGGACATAATTTTTCAATAAATTCTGAGAATGCTGTGCTAATGCCATGGAAATCCAGGCTGGTAAGCTTGCATTGTGTCATCAGGACATCAGCTGTCCTTTTGTGACTGCATCGCTTATTAGATCTTTTGAGCCTTCCACTGAACACCTACTACATAAAGTAATAGGGACTACCCCCAGGCGCCCCGCAACCCGCTGGAGAATATCCAGTCCTTCCCCCGAGAGGGGAGGCTAGTGCATGAATATTCCCAAACAGATCTTGGACCTGCTGGATAGATTTAAGATTTTGCCGCCTACGACCGGTTTCGACCCAAGGTGGGTCTCATCAGGTAGGCATACGGCGTAACCTGAAATTGCAAACACAACGCATATACTAGAAGCCGCCTCCAGAATTTGACTGGTAGCAACCACTAATGCAGCGTGGATTGCATCCCTAAAGCTTTATGGGGTGTTGCAGTGGAAGAAGACTGACTAATTTTGAAAAGGCAACACCTAGGCAATTTTGTGGTACAATTATTCATTACTTATAACAAAGGCGTCGCCCAAGCCAAAAAATGCACTCAATCAGAGTAGCTCCAAGGGACATAATTTTTCAATAAATTCTGAGAATGCTGTGCTAATGCCATGGAAATCCAGGCTGGTAAGCTTGCATTGTGTCATCAGGACATCAGCTGTCCTTTTGTGACTGCATCGCTTATTAGATCTTTTGAGCTTTCCACTGAACACCTACTACATAAGGCAATAGGGACTACCCCCAGGCGCCCCGCAACCCGCTGGAGAATATCCAGTCCTTCCCCCGAGAGGGGAGGCTAGTGCATGAATATTCCCAAACAGATCTTGGACCTGCTGCATAGATTTAAGATTTTGCCGCCTACGACCGGTTTCGACCCAAGGTGGGTCTCATCAGGTAGGCATACGGCGTAACCTGAAATTGCAAACACAACGCATATACTAGAAGCCGCCTCCAGAATTTGACTGGTAGCAACCACTAATGCAGCGTGGATTACATCCCTAAAGCTTTATGGGGTGTTGCAGTGGAAGAAGACTGACTAATTTTGAAAAGGCAACACCTAGGCAATTTTGTGGTACAATTATTCATTACTTATAACAAAGGCGTCGCCCAAGCCAAAAAATGCACTCAATCAGAGTAGCTCCAAGGGACATAATTTTTCAATAAATTCTGAGAATGCTGTGCTAATGCCATGGAAATCCAGGCTGGTAAGCTTGCATTGTGTCATCAGGACATCAGCTGTCCTTTTGTGACTGCATCGCTTATTAGATCTTGTGATGCAGTCACAAAAGGACAGATTGTTATAAGTAATGAATATATATATATATATATATATATATATATATATATATATATATATATTATATATATATATATATATATATATATATATATATATATATATATATATATAAAATAAAATTAAAAAAAATAAAAGAAACGCATAAAAGGAAGTACAGTGATACATGCCAGCATAATGAAATAACTATTAACAGAAGTCACCGGAATAAAAAGCAAGTAATATCCGGTACGCACATATTCACTCGTGATTTATTCTGAGCATGTAAAAGCGAAATGCAATGGTATCTGTACACATGCCGCACACACTCGTGCATGCACTGGCATACTCACACACACACTCACGCATGCACACACACACACACACACACACACACACACACACACACACACACACACACACACACACACACACACACACACACACACACACACACGCACGCACGCACGCATACACACACGCACACACACACACACGCAAGCACACACACACACGCACACACACACACGTACACACACACACACGTCAGCTGAGTATATTGACCCATCGGTTGCGCATGGGCGGGCAACCACCTGGCCAGCGATGATTTACAAGCTCGACTTGAAGTACTTGAAGAGGCTACGCTTGAAAAGTGACAGCGTATTAGCATTTTTAATTTCATTTGGTAGAGAATTCCACAGTGAGATTACCCCATAGGGCAGACTAGTTTTGAAAATGTCAATACGTGGGCGGGGGGCTCGAAACTGATGGCCAAATCTAGAAAATTCAGATGCACACTCTGAAAAAAAAAAAAATGCTAAGATACATTATGCCTAACCGATTGCGTAGCTTAAACATGAGGACACCTTTGTTGAAGAGAAAGTGGTCCTTTAGCATGTCCAGTGACGCGAGTTTGTGATCAGTTGAAAGATAGGGAGCCGGAAATATTAATTTGACAGCTCTCCGGTGTAGGGAGTTTAACCTCTTCATATGTACTTCGCTTGAACCATCCCTCACTGTTGATGCATAGTCGATGTGAGATTTGATATGAGCATTGTAAAATACTTTGCGTGTGTCCACATCAGTAATAAATTTAAGTTTTGACAGCATGTACAGGTTTCTTGAGACACGTTTACAAACAGTGTTGATATGAGACTGCCCTTTAAAATGATCGTCCACAATGACTCCCAGCAGCCTCTCGGTGACCTGTTCTATGACATTGCCATTTAGAGACAAAGCTGAGAGAAAGCGGTTGAAGCTGATGTTTCTGGCGTGTAGCTATTACCATGTATTTTGTTTTCAATGGGTTAAGTGCCATGGCTTTTAAATCACACCAGTCCGAAGCTTCCTCCAGACTTTGTTGTAGCCGCGCATTGATGTTTACTATATCCTTAGCGGGTGTATGTATTGTAGTGTCGTCAGCGAACATGTCGCATATGGTCTCAGGATTGCTGAGATGAAGTGGGAGCTCTTTAATAAATAAACAGAAAAGCAATGGCCCGAGGACAGAGCCCTGAGGCACTCCGTGCCGGACATTGCCTACTGAGCTAGTAAGAACCATTTTAATAACACCTTCTGCTGTCTGTTGCTTAGGCAAAAACTAAAGAATGATACAGCGCTACAGGAACGTAAATATGTTTCAAGTTTCTTCAGCAGGATCCCATGGTTAACTAGATCAAAGGCTTTCTTAAAATCCAGAAATACAGCTCCTGTTAATTCTGATTTGTTGAGTGACGTCAGCCAAGTATCTATCAGCCGGCGTCTAGTTAGGACCATATGGCAGGGGTGCTTAGGACGAAAACCTGACTGAAAAGCATGAAGGAGTTCCGCCAATTCTTCTAAGTACCTATACCGATGTTTATGGACATGCCTCTCGAGGGGCTTTGAAAGAGTTGATAAAAGTGTAATAGATCTATAGTTGTTAACATCAGTAAGATCTTTTGTCTTTGGCAAAGGTATTACTTTTGCATGCTTGAAATCTTGTGGAAACGTGTTGTGCTTTAAAATTCCAAGTTATGTGTGTTGCCATCTGAACAGTAGGTAGATTGATCATTATAGTTTAAACCGCTAATCTGGCACCACCCTTAAACTCTAATGATTGGTTCCGTCTGCAGGAAGCTTAGAAGCCAAGCGACACTGGCGCCACCCTTGACTGAACTGTCAATGCCGATCCCCTGCCTTGTTCTTGCACCATCCCAGGTCTGATCTTCGATCAAAGAGGCCCCTTCAGTACGGAAGGGCTAAACTCTTTGCTCCCGGCCGATGCATCATCAGTGTGGGTTTACGAAGAGCGTCGGTTTGGTCTAAATATGAAGTTCAAGCCTACTGTTATGAACAGTAGGCTAGAACTTTTTGTTTAACTCATTCTGCCCGAGACACACAACAGCAAGGTACGGCTAGACCATGATAGTTCAAGGGTGGTGGCAGAATAGCTTGGCGCATATAGGCGCCAAGCTATTCTGCCACCACCCTTGAACTATCATGGTCGATCTGTCTCCTGAATTGTAATGCA
>BTPG01000002.1:179862626-179925126 GCA_036245525.1 Semisulcospira habei | reverse complement strand
TAAGACGTGCCTAATCCGGATACGCGGCTGTACGCCGCGTATCCGTATGTGGTACGTCTCAAATGTGATAATGCTGCCATAAAGAGTTTGTAGTCATTACGATTTTTGTCACATTGTCAACAGGATTAATACATCACGACAATGTTCAATTGTCGCCCCTCACTAAAATAAGCAACAAAAAAAATGTCTCACGACGTCCTGTTTACTCGTCTTGAGTGTTACTGTGTCGTTTATCTGTGTATTGTCTGCGCAGTTGTGCATGCATTTTTTGTTTTGTTCTAATTTGTAAAGCGCTTTGGGCCTAGTACTACTACTACTACTACTTGTACTACCACTACTACTACTACTACTACTACTCATCCCCCCCCCCCACACACACACAGCAGATGACAATATATTCACATCTACATACTAGTATTTGAAATAATGACTAGCGAAATACAATTATTCTAGTCGAAACTGATTTGTTCTTTACTTGTTAGTATGCTCTGAGTTTATCCCATTACATCATGAGAACGAAATTATCTGCGTCACTGTTCTTGGGACAGATCGACCATGATCGTTAAAGGCTGGTGTCGGAATAGCTTGGCTCCTACAGGCGCCACGCTATTCTAACACCACCCTTGAACTATTATGGTCTATCCACAACCTGTTGTAGCACACCACCCTTGAACTATCATGATCCTGTCGGAACATTCGATCTTATTCTTGAAAAGAAAACAAAAAGTTTGAGTTTATGGCGTCACGTGACCATGTTATAGTGTCATGTGAACATAAGATTTTCCTTTTTATGTTTCTTACACTTTCAGTAGCCACCTCCGATTAAAAGGTTATGGCCAGCAGGCATCACGTAATTCCACAATTTCGATCGTACTGACAAGTTTTCACTCTTCATCACCAGATGGCGCTCCTAAGAGGTAATCAAATGCCATCATGCGGCCATTTTGTTGGCATATAATAATCATAAAGTTATCGCCCTTAATGTCTTGCGCATGTCAACTGAGGCGGCATCTGTCGCCAAAGGGAGGCCACGCTGTGACACAATTTTCATTCCCTCCCTTAGTTATTCCTGAGTCGGTGCGACTGAAGACACGTTTTGAAAGTGGAGAATCAAAATTTATGGCTGAAATTATAGGGCTGGTGTGTAGAGACCGGATCTGTATTAAAGCGAGCAATGGATTCTTATTAAAAAGTCACTCGCAGAAGGGGCCAGTTGCACGAGCGCGCTTAAATTCTGCGTACGCCACTAAGCAAGGTGTTTAGTGGCGTGTTTAAAATTTTAGCTCTCTCATGCAACTGGTCTCGGAGACATTCGTCTCAGAAGTAACCCTGCACCTTTTGCTCAGTGTAAAGATATAGAACAGGCTGATGTCCATCTGCAAAAGACAGATTCTCTAGAGTCCCTGCACTAAGCTGCAGGGGCTCATGAATATCTATGCCACTTGTGGACAACGTGAGCTGGATTCTTAGTAGAACAATTTCGCAGAAAAAGAAATGCGTTTCACAGTTAACACCAGACAATTTGTTCAGTTTAAGGATGTAGATGAGAATGATTCAAACCCACAAGAGACACAGATATTTATGAGTCCATGCGAACGCAGGGACTCGTGAGAATCTGTGTCTCTTGCAGATATAATGAATTACTTGAGAAAAAGGAAAAAACAAAAAACAACATTTTCCCCCGACAGATATGGGCGATGAATGAATTTTATTGTCATTTGACAGGGTAGCTTGCAGTTTTATGCTGTTCCGATTTGCATTTCGTGTGGCTCAAGTATAGAAATGTATATGGAGCAATCACGTAAATAAACAATGCCGACATTCAGCGAAACTTATTTCACATCACCTTTACTGCGCATTGTTTAGTCAGCTTTTGAAAAATTCATTACGATTTATGCGGACTTTTTACCACAGCCAGGTGACGTAAAAGTTGGAATGAAAGGAATAGGAAGGTTTGCCAAGTACTCAATCTCTAAGCAGACTGTCCCCCTTCTAACACTTTAGCCAGCGAAGAAAAAATATTACTGATTATCATATACTGCAGACAAACTTCTCTCTCTCTCTCTCTCTCTCTCTCTCTCTCTCTCTCTCTCTCTCTCTCTCTCTCTCTCTCTCTCTCTCTCTCTCTCTCGTCTTTCTGTCTGTCTCTGTCTGTCTGTCTGTCTCTTCCTTATAAAATAAGTCAGTAATAGACAGTCGTGCTATATGACTGCTTGTTGCTTGTCCGTGTATCATCAGCAGGTCTATTTGTTTGCTTTCTTACTTGTATGTCTGTCAGTATCTCTCTTTCTCTCTCTCTCTCTCTCTCTCTCTCTCTCTCTCTCTCTCTCTCTCTCTCTCTCTCTCTCTCTCTCTCTCTCTCTCTCTCTCTCTCTCTCTCTCTCCCCCCCCCCCCGCTGCCCCGTCAATTTCAATCGCTGTCTTGTATCTTGCATTTAATGTACATTTACCTAATAAACCCAAAACTAACAAACAAACAAACAAACAAACAATAACAACAACAAGAACAACAACAACGAAATCCAGTTGATTGTAAAAAGTTGTAGAAAGGCACCTCTGTGAGAATCTGGAAACAACATTTAAAAAATATTTCAGAACTGTGATTCTGTACTATGTTGTATACACCAAATACATGGCGTAACTGACCCTTTAATTGTGCTTCTGAAAATCTTTGCTAATTCAGCTTCGATCGAGAACCCAAGTCCCAGGAACATGGATTCAAAGTGGTGTCAGCAAGTGGCACAGATCCTCATTAGCCTCAAATGCGAGGGCCCATGTGGATCTACTCCTCTTACAGTAGTTCACTTTTCTTGGCTGTCAATAGCTTAAAGACACGTTAAACGCATTCGAGACGATCGGCAACCGGATGCGCGGCTTAAAGCCGCGCATCCGGTTGCCGTTCGTCTCGAATGCGTTAAATAAGAGCATTGTTTAAAAAAGAGGGAGCATAGGAAATTGTGCACCACTAACGTTGCTAACACTAGTGATACTTCATCAACGAGTACGCACTGTTCAAAATTAAAAATTAATTTCATGATTTTACTGGTAGACCTGTGTGATTCCCCTAGTTTCATTTGTCAGCTATCTGTCCCAAACCCATCTCTTTTCGTCACCAAGTGTCACAGAGTTTCATGAGCAGGGGCTCATGACAATCTGTCTCTTGCGGGCAGTGACTGGTCATATATGTGCTTAGATGGAGATAGGTGACTGGGTTTTCTTTGCCAGTTATGGGAGCATGCCTGATTGAACATTCTAGGTATTGATTGAGTTCATTTGATTTGCCGAAAGTAGACCATAAAAGTCCTTTGGTCCTGAATAAAACATGCTCGTCTTTTCCTTTTGAGACGAAACGTCTTAGACCACGCTCCTAACGTTCCTGTTTGAGAAACACCTGATTTTCAGCGAATAATGCTAGCAAAAGCCAGATCTTCATGAGCCCCCGCATACTGCAGGGGCTCATGAGGATCTATGCCTTTTGCAGATGGTGGTGGGGAGGGGGGCGGGGGTTGTAGCTGGAGTATTGTTCAAACGGCTGTGGAAATGAAGACATAAGGATTTTGAAATGAAGTCCGGCGTGTTTTGGTCTGAATTCTCAAGCATTGCACTGAACCGACCGACTGACCTCCCTTAAAAGTGTGTGACCTCATTGTGTGCTGAGTCTGTGGTTCTGGACCTTACGGTTCGGGGCCGTAAGGTTGCAAATCACAGGTCAGCACCTAGGTATCCCTACAGGCGAGATCCACAAGTATTCAGGTCTTTTGACATTAGAAAAGCTACATCAAAGATGTTACCATGACCAACAGGCAAGATGCATGCAGTGTATACATACAAAATAATATATGTTCTTTTTTCTAACTGAATGCCGAAAGAGTTATGTGCATATGTTTCAGTGATTCAGAATCAAACTTTGGCTGGTCGACTTTAATCCGTGTCGAAAATTCGGACCATGCCGAAATAAAGTGAACACAATGCGCGTATAAGAGACATAAATCCTTATGAGATCCCGCAGTTGTGGGGCTCACGAGGATCTATGCCTCTTGGTGATTTTTGTAATACAATGTTCCTGGGACGGCTGTGGCTCTTTGGCGTTGAATTAGACGTCAGAAATACGGTCTGCGTCAACTGGCTGTGAAAGGGTTAAGATCAAGCTTGGAAGGAACACCTTACTTTATCTTCTGAAATAGTCAGTTGTGCATAGTACTGTACTGGTCACGCATTAACCCTTCAATTTCTAGAGTCATATGTTTTCCGTGTTTAAAACTACTGAAAGCCACGGGAGATGTGTTTACACAAACATGGCTGAAGAAGTTTTAAAAAAGTCAGTCTAAATCTCCCCTCACTCATCTTGACAATAATATAAGAAATAAGGCACTATGCCTACCCTTGCGATCTCACGGTCAGATTACTGTTTTAGCAGATGCTTCATTCTCCGACTCATCATCTTCAATTCAAAGTTGGTGCTGGATGGTAAGGGAAAGAGTCAGCCTATTTCGTGGCTCACCCATCTTTCTCAACAATAGAGCTCAGACAAGGTTTACCTTGAGCAGGACTCTCTCTGATCTTCGCTTGTTCTTAATTTTAAAACCCTATTCCGCTCTGTTTGCATATCCATCAGTGCAGCCTCGTTTCGCACCTCCAAAAACAAAAACTCTTCCTGTCGGCATAACGGGAGAGTACGTGCCCTTGAGTGGGAATAACGCGGAAATAGGTGGCGCTGTCACAATGATGTGTATCTGCGTCAGCAATCTGTGCCCACGTCAAACAGCATACCGACTCTCTCGCTCGTGCCGACCACGCTTTTGCATCTTGTATCGACACTGACCTATACAACACCTTGAAATCTGCAAGAGGCATAGATTCTCATGAGCCCCTGCTAAAGCAGGGGCTCATGAGAATCCATGCCTCTTGCTGACAGAGTACTAGCATAAATAAGTTCATCTTTGCTGTTCAAACGGAGGAAGTTGCCGGGCGGTTGTGACTGGTTGTTCAGGTATTATTTCAAATATCTTTTTGTGTTCTCGGCATACTTGAGGGCTTTGGCGGGCTAGGCCGATTTGTGTGAAGAGACGTGAGGTTCTGTCCTTATAGGCGATTGTTTGGAGAAGATTTGATGTAATAGGCGAAAAATCTCAGTTTGCATGAGGAGGCACAGAGTTAGAACATGCGCCAACTTAGAAGAACCGATCGTAATCGTGTCCCTAAAAAGAAGAAGAGCTTCAAGAAAGGATCAGCTAAAATCTGTTGCAGTGAGAAAGGATGAAGAACACAGACATCCGACTGAAATCTTTTGCGGGGCAGTTACGATTTAACGTCGAACGTCTATAGATTTAATGTCGATAGTCTGCCAAGGCCGGTGAAAAGTTTTGTTTTGAAGACCGCTCCCTCCTATTTTCTTATATAAGATTAACATTAGGTTTGAGTAGTGATGGACACTTTCTATTAAATGGTATGCAAGCAGAGTTTGGATAGGGTGTATCCTATAATATAAAAAAAAAAAGTAAAAAGTGAGCTAATACAGCCTGGAAGTCAATAGCTTGTATATAAAATCGTAAAGATCTCAAATATACGCAAACCCAAACCAGACAAGCTAAAGTAAGTCTTTAGTAATAAGAAAAAGAAGAAGAAGGAAAAAAAGGCTACGATATAGTTTTCAAGAGGCTGAAGCACAAGTGTGCCATATTTTAAGAATTATCAATTGATTTTTCTCTTGATCACATCAATCGCCATTCCCTGTCGCAAATAGACACAGGTGTGGTCACTAAACGGAGTATAAAAATCTTCACCCTGAACTCTCACTGCTTTTGGAAATTGCTACCTGTCGTTTGAAGTGCTAGACTGGTAGAACTTCAAAACCCGCCAAAAAGATTTATATAGTTCTTCATGACGCGAATGGCCAAATGCAAGTATTATTGCCCTCAAATAATGTATTATAGATCTATGTATATTAAACCGTTCTCCGCCAAGTTGACTCAGACTGTGCTTTTGAAATCGTTGTTAATTCCAAACCAAATATCCCTAGCCGTCCTATGATCACGGATTCAAAGTGGTGTCAGCAAGAGGCATAGATCCTCAAGAGTCCCCGCACTGCTGCGGGTGCTCTTGAATATCTATGTCTCTTGCAGATGGAACGTGCTGACCTTTCTCAACGGGGTTAAACTGTTGAATATGCAAACACGCAGTGACTTCCTAATTCAAATGATTAACTTCGTAATCTGTGTAAGTGTTTTTTTTTTTGCGAACTTTTAGTTTAACGGATTCAATGCACCCCGCGTCAATGGCCGGCAACGCTGTACGCCACATCCGCAGCTACTGAGCGTCTTGAATATGTTAAATCTAAAACTACAATGAGCTCATGGCGTTAAATGATCTGTTTCATTTGGTAATAAAATGTGCAAAATGTTTACAACTTTAGAATCTGGCCTTCTTGTAATACGTTTTGTATTCATACCTTGGTTGGATCGTTCTGTCGTTCGCCCGTCCGTCTGCTTTTTCTTTAGTTCGTTTTTTAATTCACTCTTTCTTTCGCCCATTCATTCATCCTTTAGTCGTTTATATTAGCCTACGTGAGTGCGAATGACAAAATGTTGCGTCTCTACTACAGAAAAGTCAATAAGCTGTTCTATAGGCCCTGTAAAATATCACGATAATTTAATTTGTATATATCATCGCCAAATTTTCCTGCTGACATCCTCCTTGTCTATGGAACTCATTATCATATATCACCCTCTAAAATCGATTAACCCATTAAGCCCTGACACACTGAGAAACGTATATCGCCGATGACAAGTTCAATGGTGGTGCCAGAATAGCTTGGCGCGTACGCGCCAAGCTATTCTGGCATCACGCCGGCCCTTGAACATATCTTTGATCTGTCTCCTGAAGTGTAATTGTCCTTAGAGGACAACCCCCAAATTTGCAAAATGTCGACCTTTTCACTCTGTGTGTTAACCGGACGCAGACTGTGTTTTTAATGGAAAAAAATCATTGTAAATTCAACGTCAAACTAAGATCCTAAGCCGTAAAAAAACAAAAAAACAGGGATAGAATGTGGTTTCAGCAAGAGGCATAGATCGTCATGCTCCACCGCATCTTCGGAGGCTCATAAGCATCTATACCTCTTGCAGTTGGGGATGTTTATTTTTTTCTCGGCAGGCAAGGTGTTAAATGTGAATTTCGCTGAGCCAGGGACCACGCATATAAAGAACCTGTTCCCGTATAATTGCACTGCACTTCAGTATTGACTTCCCATATTTATAAACATTTGCCGTTGAGAATGGGATCTATACACAAGCACCCAATTATTTTTCTGGGCATTTGATATACAGCGGTAATTATCAGTTCAAAGCGAAGCGAAACACTTCGTTGACTTAAAATGAAAGTCAACGAAACACTCACAGAACAAACGACACCAAACGACACCCCGTGTTTTCCACAGATTTGAATCAGTCAAATGGACGCATGTCTTTTGTGCTACTTGGCTATGTGATTATTCAGTTGAAATTGACACGTTTAGTCGTTGCTGTTTTCTTTTTTTTTTACATTTAAAATTAACGAAACAATACGCTGTAATGTATTCACATGCTTAAATCAGCAACCTAGGTAAGATCATTTCTTGCATGGTTACCTGTGTGATTCGTCAGAAGATTGACATGATTGTGTTCGTCCGTGGACTGAAATGGAATATAGACCTTCTGCAGGCGGGTTCAACGAAGGACGTCATAGCGCACTAGCTCTAAATCATTCTCATGGGCATAGCACAAAATGAACTCTCACACGTGAACCAATTCAGCCCTGACGCTCTACAGCAAGATATGAGTCGACCATGACAGTTCTATGGTGGTACTAGAATAGCTTGGCGCCTCCAGGCGCCAAGATATTTTGTCACCACCCCTGAACTATCACGGTCGATCTTCCTGCTGAACATGTAAGTAACCTTCTCTTCAGAGAACGGCTCCCAAATGAATGTCGATCTAAAGATCACCGAGTCAGTTAAAACAAAGCAATAATGTGACTCATGAGGATCTGTGTCATCTGCAGATAGATGGCGTTTCGCTGAAAGTGTACATAGGAGATTCACATATCATGAAGCATGCGTGTTGTTTAACCCATTCAGCCCTGACGCACTACAGCAGGAGATGGGTCGACCATGATAATTTAAGGGTAGTGCCAGATTAGCTTGGCGCCTGTCGGCGCCAAGCTAATCTGGCACTACCCTTGAATTATCACGGTCGACCCATCTCCTGCAACTGGTGCATAGTCATTAGATGATGCCTCCAAATTAATTTGGTAAATACGTGCGCCGAGCTGAATGAGTTAATTGAATGCACTTGCCAATGTAATAAAGAGCATGTGTAAAGTGGGTCCTTTGGCGCTACTGTGTAAATCTTGTGACTTTGTGATCTCTCTTGCACACGTGTTAAACAGAGAACGTGAATGAGTTGTAGTCCGAAACACGGAGGAAACGGAGACGAATAGCTGGAGAGAGAGAAGTAAGAGATGAACAAAATGTAGAGATATTAAATACGAAAACAGCCGCAGCCCCTGCGCTGTGGTAAACTGAGAAAAAATGAATTTCTAATACCACAGACTGATAACAACGAGATCCCCCCCTCCATTAAAACCCAAAACATCAATAAAACACAACCAATCAACCCAACCCAACCCAACCCATCAACCCACCAACCAATCAACCAAACAATCAACCCATCCAAAGCCAAGCCAAGCCAAACAAAACACCACATACTACCGTCTTGTAATTTCAGTGGCGAGCCCGTGGTGTCTGAAGAAAATATTCTTGCCTATGCACGTAACCAAATTGTGTTAAACGCTAAAAAAGGTGCTATAATATGGACATAAATACCACCACCACCCAAACACCCGCCCACCTACGTTTCCACCCACCTGTTTCCTCTCATTCCCAGAATTTCTAAATGAAATGTCTGGAAAGGTTTTACAAAACCTGACGGATATTTGTCTGAAAATGATCATTAACTGTCGACTTCTGACAAGTGGGTGGCCAGTACCACTGACGCTCCAATTACGGGCTAATATCAAAATGTAAGACGAATCTAGCTAAAGTCCATCTACAAGAGGCATAGGTTCTCATCAGCCCCCCGCGTTGAACTGCGGGGGCTCATGAGAATCTATGTCTCTTGCTAGCACATATCAACTCTGGTCCCGTCTCCATCCTCAACTCGAGGAAAGTCACCCGGGGTACAAACTACGGCTTTAAATGGGTAGGCCATATTCTTTTGGCGGTATTACAACAGATCTGGTGTTTGATCTTTGAGGCAAATCCGGAAATGCCGTCCCTAGGGCGAGATGACTATTATATGAAAGGTGGTATTGTCGCGAGTCTGTGTTGAAATGACCGCGGGCTGGATCACACGCGGACTGTTTCTCTAGCCAGTGTACACATCCACTGCGTTTCCTCGTCAGTCTTTCTTGAGCTCAGTGTACTTACTTACTTACTGCCCGTAACGCCGAAGGTGCATAGGGCAGCAACGAAATCTCTCCACTTCACTCGGTCACGGGCCAGTGTGCCTATCGTTCCCCAGGTGTGGTGGTGGTTTTTCAGTTTTTGTTCCACCGTTCGCCGCCAGGTGATCCGGCTTTGGCTTTCCTCTCTTCCTTTTACCATCTGGTGTCCAGTGTAGGGCTGCTTTAATGATGGAGCCGTCTTCTCTCCGCAGCACATGCCCAATCCACCGCCAATGTCTCTTCATGATTGTTGTGGCTATGTCTTCTTGTTTGCAGCGAGACAGTAGGTCTTCGTTGGAGATTTTGTTTGGCCAAAATATCTTGAGTATTCTCCTGAGGTTCATGGTATGGAATGTGGACAGCTTGGTGAGGTCATGTTGCGTCATTCTCCAGCATTCTGCTCCATAGAGGAGTACTGGTACAACACCGCTGTTGTAGAGTTTTAGCTTGGTGCCCACACTGTGTTGTGAGGACTTCCAGATGTTGTTCATGCTGATGAAGGCACTCCTTGCTTTATTCAGTCTGTTCTGAATGTCTTTCTTGGTTTTGCCATCTGGCGGGGGTGTGATGATGCTGCCCAGGTACACAAAGCTTTCAGTAAAGGGTAAGTCGTTGTTGTTGACTTTGATGGGAGCTTGTGTAGCGGAGCTCATGGTCACTACTTCTGATTTCTTCTGGCTGATCTTGAGGCCAGCTTGGGAACTGTACTGGTTCAATCTGTCCGTCTTATCCTGCATATGTTTATGGTGCCATGACATTAGTGCCAAGTCATCAGCAAAGTCCAAATCTTCAAGTGTGGAGAAGAGCGTCCATCTGATGACGGTATGTCTTGTCTCTGTCGTACGTTGCATTACCCAGTCAATGACGAGATTGAAGAGTAACGCAGACATCACACAGCCTTGCCGGACACCGGTCGTCACTTCAAACCAGATGTCGCTTCCTCCCACACAGCAGCTTTAATTGTTGTAGAAACTCTTGATGAGCTCCACCATGTGGTTTGGGATTCCGTAAGCCCTCAAGATGCGCCACAAACTGTCTCTGTGTGCGCTATCATAAGCTTTCTCAAAGTCTATGAAATTCACGTAGAGTTATCTTTGCCATTCTGCACTCTGTTCTATGATGTTTCGCAGAGCAAAAATCTGTTCTATACAACTCCTGCCTTTTCTGAAACCTATCTGTTCTTTTCTCAATGTTGTATCAACTGCCGTAGATGATCTGCGTATTGGCGAGGATCTTGCTGGGAATTGACAGAAGGGTGATACCGCGCCAGTTGTTGCAGTCGTTGCGGGTGCCCTTCTTTGGAATCTTGATAATCACCCCTCCCCCCCCCCCCCCCCCTGGTTCAATCCTCGAGTACATAAGCTTATGTCCAAATTGTTCTGAAAAGTGGTTCTAGTATTCCAGTTGCCATCTCTGGATCTATCTTGAACAATTCTGCATTCAGGTTGTCTTGTCCTGGGGCTTTGTTCTTTTTCAGTTTCCTGATGGTCGCTATGATTTCTTCTTTAGTAGGGGGTTCAACGCTGATGTCTAAATCTATCTCTTTTTCCGGAATATCAGCGTTTTGTTTTCTTCTGGTGCTTCTCTGTTCAGTACTTTTTTAAAAAATGTTCAGCCCAGCGTGCGTCTTATTCCGCTTGAGTTGTGAGAAGTTTTCCTTCCTTGTCTTTGATAGGTGGGTTGACTATAGAGTGGTATTTGCCGCAGATCTGTTTGGTGATTCTGTATAGCTGATTTTGTTCTCCTCGGGCTGCAGCACTCTCCGCCTCTCTTGATGTTTCTTCGGCAAAAGCACGACGGTCAGCGCGCACCATCCTCTTCACTTGTTTGTTGGCCTCACTGTATTGCTGCTGGTATCTTTCTTGCAGTCTTTCTGATCGAGTACTGATCATCTGTCTCTTCAACTTACGTCTTTCTTCTATAACTTTCCAGGTGTTTGTCTTGATCCATTCCTTTGCTCGTTTCTTCTCTCTATAGCCTACGCACTCCTCCGCACTCTGTTGGTAAACAGTCTTGATTTTATTATAGAGTGTGTAAATGTTGTTTGTATTGGTTTCTGGGTCTAGATCCTGTAGTGCTTGGAAACTGTTCTTCACTTGTGTGACAAAAATGTCCTTTGTGTGCAAGTCCTTTAGCTTCTGAGTGTCGAATTTTCGCTGTACGTGTGTCTTGTTCTGTGCCTTCCGTAGCTTGAGTCTCACTACTGCTGTTACCAGTTTGTGGTCACTTCCAATGTCAGCTCCTCGCTTTACTCTCACATCCAGCAGTGATCTCCTTCACATTCCGTTGATAAGTAGATTCTGATTCTTGTCTCTGTCGTTGGGCGAGTACTAAATCAGCTTGTGGATGTCACGGTGTGGGAATAAGGTGCCTCCAAAAACCAGGTTGTTGGTGGTGCAAAATTCTGTCAGTCTTTCTCCGTTTTCATTCATCGTCCCGCATCCATGTGTTCCCATTGCACGTTCATAGTTGGTGTTGTCGCTCCCTACCTTTGCACTCAAGTCGCCCATGATGATCAACACGTCGTGCCGTGGTGTTGACTTAACTTCTGCCTCTCACCGTTCGTAAAAAAAGACCTTTTATTTCATCATCGCTGTCATTGGTAGGACTGTATCACTGGATGACAGTCATATTCACTTGTTTTCCTTTTACTCTTATTCTCATTAATCTACTGTTGAGGGGTTTCCATTCTATTATGCTCCTTTCCACCCCTTTTCTCAAGATGATGGCAACTCCTTCTTCATGCTGATTGTCCTCTCTTTCTGAATATAGAACTGTCTCTCCTGTTGATGTTGTCACTTTTCCTGATCCAGTCCATCTGCTCTCACTAATGCCTAAAATATGTAGATTGTATCGGCGCATTTCTGCTGTTACTTGCGCCAGTTTGCGCGTTTAATACATTGTACGGACATTCAAAAAACCTATCCTTGTCTTGGCTTTGGTGTTCAAGACCTCTGTCTTCCTGTCAGTGGCTTCCACAAAGTGGCTTTCACCACTGCCATTCATACAAGTCCCCTTGGGTGACTCCAGTGGCCCGTCACACCTGCTCGTGAATGTTGATTTCGTTGCTGTTTCCGTAACCAGGGAATGTTTTCTAGGGCAGAGTGGTTAGCCCTGTGCCGAACCCCCAACCTGGAGGACCAGGACCACAGGGACCACACATCGCAAGCCCCCCAAACACGTCAAGGTGGTGGTCCATTTGGCACCCATTAGGGTCTTCATTGAGCTCAGTGTGCATGGGCTATTTTGGTAAGCGTCTGATCTTGACTAACCCCTTCACCGCTGAGAAAAAGTGAACAGGATTCCACTGCAAGAGACGTAGATCCTCATGAGCCCCCGCTGTTGCGGGGGCTCATGAGGATCTATGCCTCTTGCTGACACCACTATGTGTCCATGTTCCTTAGTGAAGGCTAGATCTCGCTGGTGTTGAATAATTGAGAATCACTGTGTGCGACTACTGGCAGGGAAGGAGTTCCAGTATATATATACTTTTATCAACATTTCAAATTCGGTCTCATGTATTCATTGCTATCCTAAAGTTTATGAGGCAGATACATGTTGGGATGTTGCTTGTTGTAGTACGTATTACTGCTATGTGTTGTTACCTTCCGGGACAATAAACTAGTGTACATGCACTTACAGTAAAATGCTGTGCTTAAAATCTGCCTTTCAAGTTGCTGACTAGAGATAATGCCTAATTCATAAAACGCAAGAAAATAATCGACAACAAATGACATTTCTCGTACCGTTTTCGGGAGTACTCCCCAGATTGTCCAAATTGGGAAGTGCATCATTAGTACTTTCCGAGTCGATCTACCTGGGGAGTACTCCAGCACATGGTACGGGATGTATAATTATAAAGAAAACAAACAATAAACTGTTTACTTGTTATGCGAGGCATGTTTCTTTCCTCATTCGCTGGTTATTACTTAGCTATGAAACGGCTAAAACTCCTTTTTCTCATAAACGAACAGGACACATTTTTTTTTTTAGTTCGATCGTGACTGGACCGGCGGACCAACTGCCCCTTATCTCGAGAATAATTCTTTATGGGACAAGAATACCGGACGGTCAACAAGGGAAAAACTGTCACGCATCCTGGCAGGAGGCCACAATAAAATACTATTGAAATAATATCGTGAGCGAAAAGCAGGACCTACGGCTTGCTGGGTCAAGCGGAGTAAAGGTCATAGATGAATGCTTTGGAGATATGACTGAACTGACTCGTAGAGCGAGAGCCACTCTGCTGCAAGAAGCATACATTCTCATGAGACCCCGCAGGTTGCGGGGTCTCATGAGAACCTGTGCATCTTGCTGACAAAATAATCACTCAAAACAATATTTATCCTGACCTCGTATAGACGGGCCTAGTGCAGAAAGCCCAGGACTGATGAAGAAAGATTATGTTGATGTTTAGACAGTGTTCTATCGGTACAACCTTGTGCCAGCCTCGAATCACTTCAGTTGGTTTACCGCAAGCACCTCATAACTCACGCTTTCAGTGCATTTTAACCCCGTCATTGCCAGCACCTGCAGTCTGTTTGTTTATAACCATCCAATGCCAGTGGACACACATTGTATTTTTGAAATTATTGTGAATTCAAAAGTCAAACACCGATAGCCGTTCAACGAACGACGTAGTTTAAGCGAGAGTCAGAACGATGTGCTTTCAGCAAGAGGCATAGATCCTCATGAGCGCCCGCAACTGCGTGGGCTCATGATGATCTATACTTCTTGCAGTAGGGTGATGTTCATTTTTTTCCGAACAGTGAAGGAGTGGAAACCGCCAGGGAAAAAGTTTGGCCCTCTGGATTTTCAACGGTAAAACCATCGCAATGTCACTTGTAGACACACGGACACGAATGAGACCGGCTAGAAGCCTAGGCTAGATCATTATGAGCTCTCGTGATAGCCGTGTCCCTGTTTTGAAGTGATCCAGTAGATTTCAAAACTATAATGGACATGTACTGAACAAAAACAATCTGTTGGTTGGCAATAACAGCACTGTATTAGGAGAGCTTGAAAATCTGATCTTGAAAGTCTGTGTCCGTGACCCAGATCTGTCAAAGTCTGCTTATCCCTCATTTATCCCACCCATTTGCTGTCCACCCCTATCCGCCGCTTTTTCGGGTACAACATCTAGTAGCTGTGTGTGTGGTATTTATTCTTTTTGCTTCCAGCGCAAAGATGGTGCTGACATGCATTTTCTGTTTTGGATCATTTTGAAGCGGGGAAATAAAACAGTTTGACCCGGCGCCGTGAGGATCACAAACCCCTTGCCGATCTGTCATATATTTCCCGATTGCTTTTTTGTTTAATGACAGTCGAAATAATCAAGACGATGACGCATGCAAAAGCAAGACGCAGAGGTCATAGCGAGCTTCAGCTTGCAATCCAAAGGTCAAACTGAACCCCTTCGGTGCCGGGGTAAGGCGAACGCTACCAAGCTGCAAGAGACATAAATCCTCAGTGACCCAGTCCTCTAGACTGACCTTCACGGGTGAGTGACTCTGGGGGTTGCGGGTACGTTATGCTTGAAGCGCTCAGGGGGTCCTGAGAGAACTCCTTACATCTCGTCGAAGGTCCTCAACAGTCACCTTCCAACTACAAGAGGCATAGATCTTCATGAGCTCCCGAAGTTGCGGGGGCTCATGAAGATCACCTTTGGTGACATTCTTGCCAAGTATGTTATTACCGCGTAAACATATCTTCATATGCTTTTCTACGGCGGAGGAGATGCTAGGAATTTCGGTTTTCGACTTTGTCTGTATGACAAACGGCCCACAAACATGACAGTGAAATTTGGGGAGGGTGGACAGAAGAACTGGACAATAGGGAGGGGGTCTGAGTTGCTACGTCAGGAGATAATGGGTTTGATGAAAAATAGGGTGCGTTTGACACAGAAAGATCTCGTTTGAAAATACAAAATTAAACCCATGAGATAAATCTTTGTTTTAATAATATAATTAAAAAGCCAAACAATAAGCAAATCAATAGGACAATAAATAAAGCAAACAAATAAAACAAAATAAAGCAACAAAGAATGCAAACACTACGCGTGAAGACACAACACAACCACGCCAATTCTGTTTAAAGTTTCCAATGTAAGATGAGACATGGAAGACGAAAAAACCCGCCTGTAAGATTTTTGTTAAGCTTGTTTTGAAATATACCTAACCACGAAAGGCAGGAGATGGTTCGACCATGATAATCCAAGGGTAGTGCCAGATTAGCTTGGTGCCTGTTGATCCATCTCTTGCAACAGGCGCATAGTCGCTAGATGACGCCTCCATAATTTGGGAAAACGTGCGTAGGGTTGAATGACTTAAATGTTCATATAACAGCATGTATATTACAACTTTGCACACGTAGAAGGACAACATACATCTTATGCCATGAAACACATCAATACTAAAAATAAGCTTTTGCACGCAAGGAACAAAGATTGCATAATGATTCTGAGTTATTATCTATCTTACGCCATGCGTAAGACATGGCAAGTTATCCCAGTGAGGAAAAGCCCATCGGGCCGACGTTTGGGCCGAAGGTCGGCCCGATGGGCTTTTGCTCACTGGGCTACAAATGTCATCATGGACACCTGCCATACAGACTTCGCGAACAGCCGATTCAACTGCCCACCCGCATAATAAAAATGTCCCCTGCGCGCGATCCACCCCCACAATAAATACGGACACTGCTCGGCCAGTAATAGTATATTGTAGGCAGGACATTTGATGGTCAAGGGGGGATGATTTCAAGGGCGCATAACAAAGTCTCTCGGGCGTGTCGCCCCA
The DNA here is from genome assembly GCA_036245525.1 of Semisulcospira habei. Taxonomy (NCBI): domain Eukaryota; kingdom Metazoa; phylum Mollusca; class Gastropoda; family Semisulcospiridae; genus Semisulcospira; species Semisulcospira habei. Next base: position 179,908,852 of record BTPG01000002.1, on the reverse strand, counting down.
GCCAAAATTTGATGCCCGCGTCTAGTGTTGGACAAGTCCACACAGTTTTCTTTAGCGAGTGCCATCTGTTATGTCTTCAAGTGATTCTCATGAGTCCCCTGTAGATAATGTACACAGTATTCGTCTTATTATTAACCCATTCAGCCCTGACGCACTACAGCAGGAGATGGGTCGACCATGATAATTCAAAGGTAGTGCCAGATTAGCTTGGTGCCTGTCGGTGCCAAGCTAATCTGGCACTACCCTTGAATTATCATGGTCGAGCCATCTTCTTCAACAGGTGCATAGTCATTAGATGACTCCTCCAAAGTTTGGGAAATACGTGCGTCGGGCTGAATGAGTTAATGGCTTTTGGTCTGCAAGAGGCATGGATCCTCATGAGGCCCCCCCCCCTCTTCCGCACCCCCCCTCCCCCGGGCTCACAACAAAACAGGTTTGAGGAGTACACAGATCACGATATCTCTGTGTAAAGCTTAACTTCTCCACTGCCACAGGACACATATTTTGTTTATGAATTTTTTGTTGACATGAGGAGCAAAAGCCGCAACAGTCCAAGGAACATGCATGCAAACTGGTCTCAGCAATAGGCATAGATCCTCATGAGCTGTCACGATTCACCCATTCCCCAGTGTAGGAGTTGAGGAAGTCTACGAAATATATACGTGTATCTAGCGAGCAAGCCCAGACTAGAAGACCTCTCCAGGCATTATGTTTGAGCTATCAAAATGTGACCCTTGTTCACAGAGTTTGTGCTTCAAACTATTTAACCCATGGCCGCATATTCGAAATTTTGGAGGTGTCACCTAGCGACTATGTACAAGTTGCTGGGGATGATCGACTTTGATATTTCAATGGTAGTGGCAGATTATCTTTGGTGCAATAAGACGCCAAGCTAAACTGACACTGACTACCCTTGAATTATCATGGTCAATCCTGCTGTAGTGCGTCGGAGCTAAATGGGTTAAGCGAACAAATGTACGTGTATTCATGTATCTAGCAAACAGCACCAGTAGCAGTAAACAAGCGCAGGCCGATTTCTCCTGAAGGCCATTGTTGACCGGCGGTATTAAGTTTTGAATTTACCGTTGTTATTTCTTCCGCTGTGCGCACAGTCATAATGGCTAGAGGAAATGGTCAGCCATATCTGATGGTCTGATTACATTGTTTGGAATGACCAAGGTCCGAAAGCAACCCCCTCGGCCGTCCCCTCCCATACAGACATAGAATCGCTTGACCCCTTTTCTTTGGAAAATGTATACTCCTTGCTGGACTCTGTCCTCGTGAGAGCTCGTATTCTGCACGGGGGCTCATGAGGACCTGTTCCTCACCGAGATGAGGTGCGCTTGTTTGGGTGACTAGTTAGGGTGGTTTAAGATACGATCTATACTCCTGCCCTGTTTACATTTCCTTAGCCAGACCCTTTGAAAGCATTCCTTCATATGGAAGTGTTACGAAATGGTTTAAGGCCCGAAAATGCGAAAATTCTTAATGTCTGAGAGCATTCTCCACCCAGTGGGCGATGTCAACTCGAGGACCTTTTGCTCACTAGATGTACAGATGGGACAGTTACGAAATGTGCTAAGCTCGAGAATGTGCACAATTATCTATGTTTCAGTAGTCTAACCCGTGGTATTCAAAAGCAGATGCTTATTACTTACAATGTACCTCTCACATTATAGCTTTCTGCAAAATAAGTATTTCAGGCGCCAAGCTAATCTGGCATCACCTTGAATTATCATGGTTAATCCATCTCCTGGAAAAGGTACATAGTTGTTCAGTGACACCTGTACAAATTGGGGAAATGCGACCTTCTATTATTTTTTGTTTGTTACTTCCGTGTCTTCTCTTCTTTTTGATCTTCTCCGAGAAGTTTTACTATTTGTCAACTCTTTTAATACGAAATATTCTCCTCAGTTTTGTTGTTGTTGTCGAAAACAGAACTTATGCTTAAAGCTCTACACAAACGATAAAATGTTAACAGCTAGGCTGAACGCGATATTACTTTATGCGGGATTTATTGCACAATCGATAATGCTGTGATATCAAGTGAAAGTTTAATGCCTTTCACATCGTACACTGATAATTTACAGATCTCCTCATCACAAAGAACACAAAAAAGTGTGTGTGTGTGTGTGTGTGTGAGAGAGAGAGAGAGAGAGAGAGAGAGAGAGAGAGGAGAGAGAGAGAGAGAGAGAGAGAGAGAGAGAGAGAGAGAGAGAGAGGAGAGAGAGAGAGAGAGAGAGAGAGAGAGAGGAGAGAGAGAGAGAGAGAGAGAGAGAGAGAGAGAGAGAGAATAATGAATCAATGAATCAAGGAATCAGTGAATCTTTATTTTACAACGGTGAAGACTAATATTAACACAGTCAGTGACTATATCATTTTTCGTACCTGCCGTTGCTAAAACTACGACTAACTAAGTACAAAATATACATAAAACAGGGACATCAAAGCACAGTGATACAAAATATACAGTCCACTAAATACAAACACGCGCATGCACGCACAAACGCGCACACGCGTGCGCGTGTGCACACACACACACACATACATGCATACACACACTGACACATACATACACGCACACATACACATGAGAGAGAGAGAGAGAGAGAGAGAGAGAGAGAGAGAGAGGAGAGAGAGAGAGAGAGAGAGAGAGAGAGAGACTTGTCGCTCCAACAAGAGGCATAGATCCTCATGGGCCCCCGCAAATTGCGGGGGCCCACGAGGATCTATGCCTCTTGCAGACGCACGTTGTTAGTCAACGGAGTATTTTCTACCTTACATGTATATTAACGTTTTATGGCGGGTGTGCGGCAGGCCAAAAATCGCATAATGATATTTATGATGTAATGTTAGACTTGTAATGGCCATCATCAACGCAGACTGACAACCAGATGTTTTTTTCACTTCATAAACAACTCGCATTTTCACCAGTGCACACAGAGATGTACAGGTCAGAGTGCGTACACGCTCACACACACGTGCATGCTCTCAAGGTGGTGCCGAAAAATCGCGAGAACAGACGTGCGCACGCGCGTGCACGTGCACGCATGTTGTCAACGTGCCATTCGAAGTAGTGGATGTTCTTTGCAGTTGTTTTGATATACAAACTTCAGTCAGCATACAGACTTCAAGTATGTCAATTACATTTAAAAAAAAAAGGTTACAGCGGGGTCTGTTTTGTTTACATAATGATAGGTTTTCAATTGAATAATTTTTGAACTTGATAAACAACTTTAAATGTGTACTACCGCCAACTCACCCATTTTCCCGTTAGCGAAGCAGTGCATTTACCATGTTTAATTATTTATTTTATTTTATTTTATTTTATTTTATTTCATGTTATTGTTAAGTTAGGCTGCCTGTTTTCTTCTGTCTACAGATTCACGTTGATCTGCGGCATACGGAGCAACTGCCTGTGTAGGTCAGTTGTCAAGCTTTCTAGAGGTCACTTGCATTCTTGACCATAATTTCGTCTTGCATCATCCATTTATTAATTGTAAATTTAATGCTAAAATAAGGTGCTCTTCTGCTATATGTGACGAGCGTTGTCCATTACACGCACACTAGTGGACAGATTACTCTGTCCATCTAGTGCAAGACGCATAGATCCTCATGAGCCCTAGCGACTGCAGGGGCTCATGAGGATCTATGCCTCTTGCTGAGATCAATTTGTACTCATAATCCTTAGGCGGTTGTGGCTTTTGGTCGTTGAATGAACAAAAGCTGCAGAAATAAAATATGCGTCCAGTGGCCTTTTTTTCTCAGAAAAAAGTTAAACGTGGGGGACAGTTATGGGTCGCACACATGATAGTGGACACACATTTTCCTCAGCACTGAAAGATTTAAGCTTGGTAGACAGTACGTTCAGCTCAGTAGACATGATCGTGGGCATTTCCTTCAGCACTGAAAGAGCTGAATATAGTAGACAGTTATGGTCAGAAGGTATGACAGTGGACACATGTCATAGTGTCAAGCCTACTGCCTTTTCCTGTCCAGCGAGCGTGTTTACAACAGATGTACATACATGACGCCAAAGCTAGCAGGTGTTTGGGCTGTCAGGTAAAACTTCCACTGCCAATTTCTGACGCATGTGCTGAACTGTGATTTTGGACGTTACGGCCTGCGTCCGTAGCGTCCAACATCACAGACCAGAACACAATGTGTGGCTTCAAGCCGATTAAATGAGCGACTTTTTGTGCCTTGAGATTGAAAGACTCAAAACAAACGTTATTTCTCAAAAGAGATCATTGCATCGTCGTGTCAGCTGTGTTCTAAAATATCCCCCTAAATGCTTGGGAAATACCTTTTCCTGTTCATAAAAAGACGGCAAATTTGTAATAGAAAGGTCACCAGTATTAATTATGTCTTAAAAACGAGGACAGATATAACAGCCGAAGTGAGATATAACACTTTTTTTTAGTGGACCTCATCACAAAATTTCTTGACTGCCACATAATAAGTTCAAATTTTAAGAATCAAAGATTGCCCCCTCCCCCCCCCTACCACACACACACACACATCCACCCCGAAACGCATACACACCCATAGTCCCTCCCCCACCTCGCCCTTCCCCTCAACCCCCTCCCCCCTCCCTTGGCATTAAAAAGAAATCCGAAGGTTACCATACTAGTAATTCAAAAGATTCAAAAGATTGTACGTGTATGCCGTCGCCATTAGGAATTTGAAATGGCCTGGCCACTAATACCATTACACAAAAAAGTCCTGACGTATTTACAGTGGCCGGTCTAAATTTTCACATCTCGTCTATCGCGCTGGATCACAGAACGTATATTAGGGCCAGTGAAGCAGAATGGTCGCCGAAAGTGGGCCATGAAGAGTACTGCTGGGTCACTGTGACCCCCCAGCATCTGCTTATGACGTTTTGAAGACTAATGACAGGTCCCGGTACACAGTGCTATTTCCGTACTGTACAGTCTCTTAGCCATAGTCAGTCCCAGGCATCCCCTAATATTTCAATCCCCTAAAAAAACACTACTGCCCACCAGCTGCACAGTTGCCATGCACAAAATAACAATAAAAACAGCACATTGACAGTCTCATTTCTTGGCTATGAACCCGATTCCTTACCAACCCCACACCCAAGCACAGCTGAAATCAGCGTGCCCCTCAAATCACTACGTCAACGGCAACTCAACATAGGCCCACAATTGTCCACTGGATAAGCTCAGGATGGTATGAATCAAAGCACCAAACATGTCTCCTCTCATGTAACCAGAAATTTCCAGCAAATTCTAACATTCAGCCCTACTACAACATTTCAAACAAGGCAAGAATTATTTTTAAAAACACCGGTCCTCTTACTGCCTGAACTGGCCAAATTTGACTATGTAATGTGACCTAATGCCAAGGAGACACGATAGGAAGAGAGGGACATAGGATTAATTTTCTGAGGTAAAGTTAATGTTTGCGCATGACGTGTAACCCCGTGACTGCTACTGACGATACCGTTCGACGGTAAAGACGCGTACTGACGATACCGTTCGACGGTAAAGACGCGTACTGACGATTCCGTTCGACGGAAAAGACGCGTACTGACGATACCGTTCGACGGTAAAGACGCGTACTGACGATACCGTTCGACGGAAAAGACGCGTACTGACGTCTTTTTGCCCAGCGGTATTTTCAGTAGCAGTCAAGGGGTTAACTTATTCGCGGCCAGCCGCATCCGGATGCGCGGTATAAGACGCGCATCCGGATGCGGCCGACCGCGAATGAGTTAATCTACTTTAGGCAAGAAAGCTGGAAGTTAAGCAATAACCAACAAAACAAGGACCAACAGAACAGGCTAAAGCCCTCGACTGGCTTTTATCTTCGAAATAAACTCGGCCCTGACCGGACCCTGGAGGCGACAAGAACCACTGACAAAGCCTAACTCGTGATACAACTAATAATATCCAACATATGTTTCCCGTTGTCGGCGCTAAAAGACCCTGCAGATCTGACTAGGACCTATATAAATAAAACGAAACGTGCGAATGCACACAAAAGACCAAATGTACTCGTCATACTTTGGAAGGATACCGTCTTTGCGGGTGACCATTAGAAAGGTTGCCAAGCACATTACAAATTCTGTTTGTGCTGCCCACCCCGACGGTCTGACAAAAAAGTACTACTCAGAAACCAGAAAACGTTTCCGTACTGCCCATCCCAAGACAATAAGGGTATCATAAAGAGGCGACATTGTCTGGCATTGTCTTAGTCATACGGGATTTTGTATTGTCAAATTTGTTGTACCCCAGCCGCAATAGGTATACATCCTCATGAACAACCGCAATTGTGGGGGATCATGAGGATCTATGTCTCTTGCGTGTGGACACATTTATATCTGTGTTCCTTTGGTCAATAAGTCAGTCAAAATAGAGGTGTCATTTACATTGTATTTCACCGTCAAAGGCATAGGAGATATTGTTTGTTCTAGTTATAGTACCCCTACTTCAATAGGCATAGAGCCTCATGCAAGATCTACATCTCTTGCTGTTGGACCGATCTATAACGCTGCTTCTCAGGCTGAGGATGTCATCAAAAGGTTGATATTGTCCACTCATAGCCAGAATATGGTCATTTAATGAGTCACCAATGTCACACGGCGACGGGTGGTCAGTGGTGGTCAGTGGAGAAGAATTCATTGAAATGCAATTGTGCGTCTGATACACGTAGATGTCACTTTGTCGGAAATTCTTCTGCTGGTCTACTGTGTGGAAAAAATACACTTCAGGATAGTGTTTAGCTCAGACCATGGGTACATTGGCTACTGACCTTTTTCAAAGTACTGTATTGTGACGAGCAAAAGAAATGCGACATTTTTTTTAATATCATCTGAAGCACTTCAGTGTTTCTGTTGATTCCAAAAATGTCACATTTGTTTGATCGTCTGAATACTCAGACGAAACAAAGACAAATCAGTTACAATTTTCTTTTTACGTCACCTCAGAGTTGCTGTCTGTACTTCATATTGCTGTCTCATATTTTGAAAAAGGAATTTTTGACTTTGCCAAGTGTGGTAAATTGTTGATGTTTTAAACACCCTTCTTTTCTTATTGTTTATGTCCGTGGATGCTGTTAACACATTTATCCCCAAGGCCGCATTCCCCACAGATTAGAGGTGTCACTTAACAACTATTTACTAGTTTCAGATGATGGACCGACCATGATAATTCACGGGTAGTGCCAGATTACCTTGGCGCATGACCCTTGAATTATCATGGTCGGTCCATGACCTGCTGTAATGCTTCGGGACTAGATAGGTTCAGCTCATGACTGACTGATCCTGTTTGCCCAGGTGAGCTAAAATAACGGGACTAGAATGGAAGGCTGCAAGGGAGGCTGTCCGCAGACTACACATGAAACGTGGAGTCCATGGGATGTGCCCACACATGAAAGTTGTAACCCTGTTATGAGCGGGTGTGGGTTTGGGGGTGTCATGAAATATTAGAATAGTATTGTACCACCGTCCGGGGAACAGAGGTATAAAATAATGTGATCCAGCAAGAGACGTACATTCTCATTGGCCCCTGCGGCTGCAGAGGTCCATGAGAATGAACGGTTCTTGCAGATGGAAGGATTCTGTCATGAACTATTGAAATGGGGTGGTCAAGCATGACCTTTTGTGTGTCTCACCTGCTTATTTTCCTCAAATCTGAACACTTGTGCGTAAGACTTCAGACCTCGGAAACTAAGACGACAGTAAAATGTTGTTTTGACACAGAAGGTGGACGGCACAGAAAGGGAGGGGGGGGGGGAGGAGGGGGGGGAGGGGGGAGGGGGGGGGGTTACCTCCGCAAGTGTCGCAGTTTTCAAAACCAGAAGACAAGCACATGTTTCGGCTCCTGTGGATTCTGAGTCCGGAGTCAATCAAAATAACTTCAGGTCTTCTTCTTAAGTGGGTGGCTAAGAGAGCCTCCAAGCATATTGTAATTGAATGTCTCATTGAAGACATAAACAACCGGAAGTCGGTTGACACAGATTAGAGTCCGTAATTTTTGTCATATTTACTTGAACGTTTGCATATAGCTAGTTTGGAGAAAGACATTGGATGAGTTCGTTAGCCAGCTTTGTACCCTTTCAACTTCTTTAGTAAAAAATAATTCTTTTAAGAAAAGAATTAAAACACTAAAAAGAAAACCACTATACTTCTAGATAAAGTCAAACAGTGGCGGTGACGTAAAAGAAGCAACTCCGTCACCACGCAGACACTGACATAATACTCTAAATATGACGTCATTCTCTCTCTCGCCCGCGGCTCTCTCGAGGTTCTCTCTCACACAAACATGCGCGCATCTCCAGGAGGAATAGATCCTCATGCGCGCACACATCGACGCGCTTTCAGAAGAGCATGCAGGGACCCGTGTGCTTGGTATCTCATGTAGCTAGGTAAAGTCAACCTGCTTTCACACAAATTATAGCAAGACAGAAATTGTACCGTGAAGTTCTAGTTTTGTCATCATTTTCTCAAGCCTATGAAGCAAAAGAGAACTCATATCACATAAAATATAAAATTACCTCATGACAAATGACGTTTGACAAATCAATGACGCGTATGTCCTGCGCCCCTTATAGAACTCACTGAAGCATTGGCAGATCTGCGAGACTTTTTCAATAGGAGGTAATTCAACATCAGAATCACACAATCAGGTCAAAGACAAAAGGTAGAGACCATTAACAGCGAGGACAGCTCTCATATAGAAGGGACTTTGTGGGTGATGGTTCATCCCATCTTGTTTGGCTTGTAGTCGGTGGAAACATCAAAACCAGCACATCCACGTTTCCAGTTCAATAGCAGCATGTCATTTCCAAATGCTCTACAGGAAGAAGCTAACGGATGGGGTAGGCGCAAGAAAAAAAAACCTGGGTGTGATTAGAGGGTGGGCTAGAGACTGCCCGGGTAGATGATGTGGATGGATAGGGTGTGGGAGGTCAGGGTTACCGGGTGGGTAGGGCGCACTGAAAAGGGCGTGAGTGTTTGGGTGGCCGTGCGTGTACTTGGAAGGGGAGAGGTAGAGTGGGGATGGGCGGAGATTAGAATAGTGCAGAGGGAGGGTGGGGTGGACGGGTACGGTTGGAGATTTGTGCTAATCTGTGATTTTGGACCCTATGTTCCTTGGCCGTAAGGTCCCAAATCATAGAACAGGAAAAACCATTAGAACCCGGGGCCAGCTGCATGAGTGTGGAGTCCGGTATAGCGGGGCACCGTGCTTAGTGGCTGGCGCAGGACTAAGCTGATCAAAGTAACTGGCCCCCATTCACAGACCAGCAAAAGCCGTAAGGTCCAGAATCACATATCCGTACGCATCTGGAGGTGAAGGCTGATTAAAGCAGAATGGAATTTTGATATGCGATGCTCAGTTTGAGCGAACGGGGTCAGCGGCGTCCGTCCAAGGTGATATGGACAATGGCCAGCCGAGGACGGGCTACTGGGTGCCCAGTATCTGTAGGCGGCACGTCTCGGATGAGTTAACTCTTTCACTGGCAGGGTCAGCTGTAGAAGAAGGATCGACTGCGACAGCTCTTGGGCGATGTATGCAAAGTCCAGACCGAGAGACCATTCAGTTAACCCATTCAGCCTGACGCACTACAGCAGGAGATGGGTCGACCATGATAATTCAAGGGTAGTGCCAGATTAACTTCGCGCCTGTCGGCGCCAAGCTAATCTGACACAACCCTTGAATTATCATGCTCGATCCATCTCCTGCAACAGGTGCATAGTCGTTAGATGTGCATCCAAACTTTGGGAAATACGTGCGTCGGGCTGAATGAGTTAAAATGTAAATGTAAATAAATGACTGACCAGCAAAGAATGAAACACGCTTTTTCTTTTGAAAGAACAGGGACGACGAAACACGATTCGAAATAACGAAATTCACTAAACTGTTCAAAGTAGAGGAACAACAAAGAGGGCTGATAACTTAGTATCGTCCGATTTAAAAGGAAAAAAAAAAAAAAGAGAGGTGGCTGCCTTATATCCGATGATAAGGTAAGAAGCAGTATGGAGAAAAAGCAATAGCAAGGTAGAAAACTGTGCATCATAGATACACAGTTCTGTCCCTTAATATTGTTTTTTTTTTCTTCTTCTACTTCTTACATTTTATTATCTTCTGTGAAAAGTGTATGAATAGCCTAAGTGAGCTACTGAGGGAGGTGAACACTGATCACGACAGCTTAAATTAAGTGCTTGCTTTCAAATTGCAATATGCTTGAAGAGGCGCCACTGATAGCCATGAGCATGAAAGACGGATATATAATAACAGTATGGGTATTTTGTTATCTTTTGCATCTACGAGTAAGTCCATAGTGCGACCGTTCGAGAACCCAATTTTGACATCGCCCAACCGCGGTGTCATTGAGAAGATGCAGAACACCATTATATTGATTCCTTTTAGAAAGCATTGATTTTGAAAAAAAAAAAAGAAGAAAAGAAAATGGAAAGACAATTGAAAAGTGAACGGGATGTGAGTATGCTAGTATTATGATTTTGAAATTGGCTAGCATTGTATGGTTTTCCATCCGTATCCGTGTGTGATAGTTGTGATTTGGGACATTATGACCCTCCTGCGGTATTTGTCTGTGATGTTGGGCCTTAAGGTCTAGAGCCGCAGAATTCAAACTCTCAGATCTGCATCTAATCATCCTTGGAAGTCAGCGGCTGTTCTTTCCCAGTCTTTACTGTTCTGATCAATATAGAATCATTGTAGACTACACAACTCTTAATGATCTACTCTAGCTGTGGATTACAGATATTAATAGCTGCAAACAAGAGGCATAGATCCTCATGAGCCCCCGCATTCGCTGGGGCTCATGAGGATCTATGTCTCTTACAGGGGTATGGGAAGTTTTGAAAGTGTGTGAACACGAAACGTAAAAATTATAACCCAGCAATTTCTCATCTTAAGTGGCTCACAACAAGGCGCCAAGTGCTCTCTCGTGTAACCTTCCAAATGTCAGGCTTAACCCCCTTGTTGGCACTTCGTCTGAGGTACATAGATATAAATGATGCCGGAAAAGATTAGCGTCTGTGGTTAAAATCTTTGGCTCACGATCATGTTGTCTGTGAGTTCTATTTTTTGTCGGCCTCTGAACAAACCATTGTTGCAATTGTCATAGTATACATGTATAAATCTAAAAGTCAATAAATGTTTCGCTTAATTTCCCGGGAGACTGATGTAATTTCTATGGAAGATGATGACAAAAGTTAGTCTTATAGTTTGTAATCTGATCTTTTCTATTGTACAGCGCAGAGAGGATATTACAGTGCAACTCCTAAAAAAATTATAAGAGCTGAGAAAAGAATAGACCCACAAGTTTATCATGACATCAAAAGTACAAATGAAGTAGATACAAGTAGATTTTAAGATGTGAAATAAGTGTGACCAGTGGTTACCAACATAAACATTATATCCTATGGACACCTTGCAATCTGGAAGAGCTCATTAGTATCTCTTCCTTTCGTAAAGAAATACGCAGCAAATAAAGACGCTTAGAAAGCGAGCTTTTTTCCCTTTGTTGGTTGTTTCGCTGCATTTTACACGTTTGGCAGTCACCGTTGTGACCAAGATTCCTTTCGTAGACAGTGAACGCAAGCTCGAAAGGCCTGGAAGAAGTCCTTATTATCTACTTCTTTTGCAGACGAGAGGGATTCACTGTGTGCACACCTGGGTAATTGATAAATTCTTAGTAATAACATAAACGCCCTCGAAAGCTGAGAAACGGTTTATTCTTTGATTTATGGCATCAAAGAAGACCCGTAAATTTCAACATTGGCGATGTTGGCTGTGTGTTGTAAATTACGTGATCGGGTTTTTGGTTTTCTTGTATACTGTACTGATAACCACACTCGAGTGAATGAATGATCGAACTGTGTGCTGGTCTATGATTTTGGACCTTACGGCTGGAAGCCGTCAGGTCCATAATCACAAACCAGCACACATATTTACACGTTTTCAACGTCATAGTGAAGTGAAACAGGCTTTGCGAATCATTTAGTGCACACCGAACTTGTAAATTATCTACTAGTGAATGAATTAATTGTGTGGCTCCCTTTGACAGGAAAAATACAGGGGACGCGGAGGGGGGGGGGGAATAGGGGAGCAAGGGTGGGGGGGGGGGGGGGGGGCGGAGTGGGGGGATGGTGTGGAGGGAGGGGGAGGATAGGGGGATGTTTCTTACATCGAGGAGATAATATTCGGTTTTGTTTTTACAGTTTTGTTTTTAATAACCATTATTTAAAATGGAAATGTCAAGCAAGAGAAAATTGGACACGCATCACTGAGATAAAACTGAGGTCGAAATAACGGACATGGTTAATCTCCCTGATGTGTCGTATCGTGCTTAGCAATCAATTCAAACACTGGCTCAGAATATGAAAGTTATACAAGCGCAAACCTCCACACCAACCTCTATGGGGCGGTCGCGGACTTACTGAGAACGACCCATTTCCGGACAACGACCTAAATAGAGGTATAGCGCACAGCCAGCCGAAACGAGAAGAAGAAGAAGAAATGTATTGGAAGATTAGTGGTCAATGTTTGTAACACTGCAACTGCCTGTTGTTTACATCTGCAGGATGTTCAGGGGTCAGTTGCGTGAGTGAACGTAGTCCTGCGCCAGCCGCTACGCAAGGTGCTCCGCTGTAGCGGAGCACCTTGCTTAGTGGCTGACGCAGGACTGAGCTCACTCATGCAACTAAAATCGAAACACTTTGCTTAGTGGCTGGCGCAGGTCTAAGCTCAATCAGGCAACTGACCCCAGATTTTTAAGTGCGGATGCTTGAGCTCACCAGACTCTTTTTCTCCTGCACAGGCCCATGAAATGAGTGCTTGAGGGGCAGTATACTACATTTACGAGTGTAATTGTCTTTGTTTTTTTAGTGCTGGTCTTTGATTTCGGAACTTACGGCCTTCAGCGCACGATCTTCCAGAAGCCGCCGTAAGGTGTAAAATCAAAGACCAGCACACACGAGACTAGCTTGAGGTTCAAACCCACAGACCAAGGCACTTTCGAAACGGGCGGCGAACCACGACAGTCATGTTATTACGATATCTTCTGGATTAACCACATCTCCTTGAAGGTCCCTCAGCAAGACCTCTCCCCTTTGCAAGAGACAAATTCTCAGGAGTGTATGCAGCTGCAAAGGGTTCGTGAGAAAATGTATCTCTTGCGGACGGAGTGTCATAGTAAATTTCGTACGGAGGAGTGATCCGGGCTTCAGTGTATGGTTGGTTGTCTCCTGGACACGCCTCAGAAGACCGTGCTAGTTTCATCGAGGCGTGACGCCCTCGTTGGACATGCGGGGCATTGGTGAATGTTCAGCGTGAAGTTGTCAGTATACAAGATAGGGATGTCGGGTTCACGTTCTGAATTTAGTGATTTTTTGTTGTTGCTAGCAGCATAGATGTGAAATCCACAAGTCTGATTTGCAGAACGTACCTCCGTGTGCCTTGCCCTGGTTTTTTAAGAATTAAGCCGTTCACTACGGAGAAAACTTGAACACCATCCAACTGCAAGAAGTTTAAATCCTCATGAGTCCCCGCAGTTGCAAGGGCTCATGAGGATTTAAACATCTTGCTGAACCACTTTGTATGTGTGTTCCTTAACGGCTGGGGATCTTTGACGCTGAATTTACGATGATTTCAAAACCACTGTCTGCGTGTAGTGGAGGTGACGGGGTTCAGATATGTCAGAAAATGTTTATGATCCTTTCTGTTTTGTCTCATTGTGCGCCTGCGGCCTTCACCAGGCAATGCAAGTGAGGATGTATTCAGACTATAATTAATTTGACTCAAAATAGCGGTTATACGATATTACAATTCTTCCAACTCCAAGGACGAACTGTTTAGTGGCAATACAGTTTTGTGCATTTCCTGAAGCCAAGCTAATCTACAAACACAATAAAATACAATTCACTTTATTGTCTATGAGACGGAAATTTTCTCTCGGCTTCGACATTAAAACACGTATAAGAACATATGAAAATAATAAACATACGTGCAAATATGATAACCTTGTACATGCTCACACGCGCACACGCTCGAACGCACATAGAGACACACGCACACAACACTGTAATCCATGGACAATTATGTCGCATATTTCATTGGAATGGAAAGTTACTATGCAGAGTTACTTTGCTCAAAATACTACTGGTCATACAGTTACATGATGGAGTGCATTAGGCACAAATGACTTTTTGAAAAGATTCCTGCGAGCCAGGGGCACTCTATAACGCACAGATCTAGTATCATGGTCGATCCATCTCCCGTTGTTGCAAATGTTCAACCCATTCAGTGCCAGTTGACGCCGCACTGAAATTGAGGTTTTGAAATCATCCATAATTCAGCACCAAAAACCTTAGCGGTCCTAGGAACACGGATTCAAAGTGGTGTCAGCAAGAGGGATAGATCCTCATGAGCCCCCGCGACAGCGGGGGCTCATGAGGATCTATACCTCTTGTATTTGGGTGGTGCATTTTAATCATCTGTGCGTTACAATGCCACTGTCTACATACAATAGAAGGCCACGTACGTGAAACGAACAGTGCGACGAAAACACCTTCCACACTGTCACTTTTCTGTCCATACCTAGTTCCCTTATATGAACTCGCCCTTCTATTCTTCTTATATGATACGTTTGGAAATGTACATCCTTTCTGTTACCGACCATTATTCGCTGGACCCAAATATCAGGTATAGTCGTGCCCATTGTCTATGGAGTATAAATGCCCATTACATTCTTGACAGCGTTTGGCCACCCAGAAGTGTAAGGGCCGTTTTCTTCACCCTTTCAGTTTCAGGGCCAATTGAATTAACTACCCAATGCCTGCAGCAAATAGTCACTGTTTACAGCACCGGTAGCTGCGTATATAAAGGGTTAAGTGTTAATAACGTCTGCATACAAGTTTCTAGAGATGGATTCGGAATGTCTAACGAGAGGTAGTAGTGTTCAACCCTTTGAGAAAAGTGAACGCAAGAGGCATAGATCGTCATGGGCTCGTGAGGACCTGTGCCTCTTGCTGACTCCAGTTTTTACCCCTGTTCCTTGGATAATTGTGACTCGGCTTTGTCGTTAAATGAACACAGATTGCAAAAACAAAATGTGTTCAGTAAGGGGTTAATATATGCGTTGTGTATGTGTTGCACCATCATATTTCAAAGGTAGTGCCTGAATAGTTTGAGGTTTATAGAGACCACGATTTAAGCCGGCCAATGGTAGTGCCTGATTAGCTTGGCGCCTGGCCAGGCGTCAAGCTAATCAGGCACCACCCTTGACCTACATGATGATCGATTCATCATATTGCATGCGGCTCAGGAATTGAAAAATGTGGTCGTTTTCTGACGACAAGTGTTATGCTTATTTATTTATTTATTTATTTTATCTACTTGTTTATTCAGAGTTATTGCCCATCGCGAAGCTAATCAAGCACCACACGTGAGCTGTCATGGTCTATCCATCTTCTACAATCGGCGCTGGAAATGAAACAGTGAAAGCCGTTTCCGTTAATATGTCCGGCATGTTTTTCTTCTAAGATATTGTTCAGCCGCAGTTGAACAGAAGACCTGTCGGAGCCGATTTTATAGAGGGCGACCTTGCGTATTGTGTTACTTTAAGGCAGCCAAGGAATAAAATAGAAAGACTCGGAGGGTACCATTACTGACGTAGGTTACATGCCCAGGGACCGCCTCTGCCGGAGGAACATGGTGTAAATGTGGCCAGGAGGAACTTGTCCATATGCGCAAGAAACGGTCTTTCTTCGTGAGATATTGAGATACTGTGCGTGTATATCGTGTACGGGCGGAAAACTAGGTTAGATTGAATAACACAAGGCGTGAATCTTTGTAAGCAAGAGGCACAGATTCTCATGATCCCCCGCATTCTGCGGAGACTTATGAGGATCTATGCCTCTTGCAGATCTCTGGACAGCGACCGCCTTGATAAGGAGAATATGAGATGTACAAATGTAAAGCGGAAGCTTAGTCAGTTATGAAACACTGTTCTTGGAATGTGATTACTAGTTCGAGCCCAAAATACAGGCGTCTGTCGTGCTGGTTTAGTGGACTTCAATAGCACGTCCTTATATATATTATACAAAGGTGATTTTAAGTCTGGGAGTAGGACACATAAGAAGTGGCTGTCAGGAACTATTCTTTCCTGGTGGTGGAGGGGTGGGGTGGCTAGTGGGGTGAAGGGGGAGGGGGGAGGGGGGGGCAGAGAAGTTGGAGATGGGGAGTAGGGTGGAGATGGATGAAGAGTGTTGGAAGGGTGAGGAGACAGGCGAGGACGGTCGATTTCCAAAATTAACTCATTCTGCCCACTACACACCACAGCAAGATATGGCTCGACTATAAAAGTTCAAGGGTGGTGGCAGAATAGCTTGGCAGGCGCCAAGCTATTCTGACACCACTCTTGAACTATCATTGTCGATATGTCTCCTGAATTGTAATGCAGTCCTCAGAGGATAACTACAAAATGTGGGTATTTCGTACCTCGGGCACAATGAGCTAAACATATGGCAGGAAATAACAGGCGATAAAAAGAGGAAAATATTTTGACAGAAACCGTCAGAAAATCCTATCTTTTGTTTATTTTTTACTGTTTGTTGTTTTCTTTTCGTAAAGGTGATAATTCAAGTTAATCAGATACTATCCTTGAACCATAATACTTGAACCATCTTTTAATGTGCACTTTGCTAGTAAAATATGACATGTTGAAGCATGCTAATAGTGAAACAAACAAATTAATCAACCAACTCATAGCAAACAAGACCAATCCCCGCAGGTCTAGATTCAATGCTGAGAAATTCCCACAATACATGACAGGGAATAAATTATGCAATAAAGAGTTACATCTACAATTGTCACATTGCAATCATTCAGGCCACCAAACTCCATCTGCAAGAGGCATAGATTCTCATGAGGCCCTGCAGCCGCCGGGACTAATACAAATCTATGCCTCTTGCTTGCAGAGAGCAGCTCAGATGCATCCTCAGATAAAGGAAACAGTCGGGGTTTAAATCTACAAGTAAGTAGCAAAAGCGGAAAATTGACAACACTGAATGTTTCCAGCAACGTCAGATTTTAGAAGGACATTGAGTGCAGAAACCAGCCATTCAAACCCGCCGTAGGGGAGGCGTGTTAGGCTAATTGTGATTCGTTGAGCAACGTTGCATAATGAGCTGCGGCCGATATACAACCCTCTGGCTGTCAACTCAGTGAATCATAGACGGTATAACACTCAGTGGCAAGAAATACAGCATATAGTCAAGCTTGACAGAGTAAATAATAGTTGGTATGCTATGTAAAAGTTACGGCATTACCATACGACTGATATGCACCATTGAATGATTGTGTCTGTAGGTTCTTTTCATTCTTGACCGAACATCGAACTAACCGCCATTGTCTCCTGCCCGGCCCTGAGAAACGGAGATGTAATCCTGGGGAGTATATCACCAAGGTTTATCGTAGCAAGATACATAGATCATCATGAGCCCCCGCATTCTGCGGAGCCTCATGAAGATCTATGTCTCTTGGGGTTGACGCTCCCCGAATGCGTACTGCTGGTAGTTGTGATAATTGTTTCGTTTCGGTGATCGAGTCAAGACTTGCTCGAAGGTTGAGTCATTGCGTATGATAACGATTTCACGTTCGTTAGAGAGTAAAGAAAGTTACGTCAGAACAGGCGCCGTTTGGTCATATTGTATGTTTTGGATTAGCATTAATTTTCTTTTCATTTTGTATCTTGTGACGTGTATACACTTGCAGTGTGATAATAGGCCTGCAGCTGCCAACTGATTGACTGACTGACCACGTGAGGGATAGAGAGATCAAGCAACAGTAGACTTCCAAAGATCCTCGGGCCGATTTGGGCCGCAAACTGGTCCGCGAACCAGCTGCGGCCGAAGTTTGGCCGTGTTCTTGTTGCTGACTGGCATAATTTATTTCATTGTTAGACTGAGGTCGCCCACAATGTGATGAATACTTAAAAATAAATAAATAAATAAATAGCATGAATGAATGAATGAATCAATCAACGAATGAACGAAATAATGAATGAATGAATAAATAATAGACCGACTTGGGAAATGCATGGACATCAGAAATACAGGTTGTGCTTGGGTGCGCGTCTGCTTGTCTTGGAACTGTCTTGAAAAAAAAATAATATCAACAACAACAACAACAAGAAACACACTAGGAAGCAAAACAAACCAAAGTCATGGTTTCTCTACTGTGACCATCCATCCATCCATTCATCCACAATGCCATTTTAATCCCTTCACTATCGTGAAAAACTATTATAGATAGACCACAGTGCCACAGTGCTTCAATGCCTACAGAATTTGAACACCGCCCACCTGCAAGAAACATAGATCCTCATGAGCCTCCGCAGCCCCTCATGAGAATCTATGCCTCTTGCTGAGACTATTATGTATCCATGTTCCTTTGACGGCTGGGGCTCTTTGGCGTTGAATTAACGATTTCAGATACTGTGTCCATTGGTAGGTAAAGGGGTTAACTGTACTCGTGATGTACTACGTTTCAGTGCTTTTATGTATGGAGAACAACTGGGCTCATGGACAAGATTGGACAGACCAGCCCTGCTATGGAATTCTTACGCTTCGAACGCTTCAGAAACTGAAAGTAGGGCAGAGTCCTGAGCTCAACCTTGTCAAATACATTACCATCGGTCAGTCATCTCACTACCCCTGAACTAACTACGCCCATCTGGGACAGCCATAGATCCTGATGAGCCCTCCTCTTTATAATCACGGCCTTCACCATACTTCTCTGCGTGAGGCATATATTTTCATAAGGCCCCTGGAATCTTTGTATCTTCCTGGCTTTACTCGTGTTCCCCTTCTGAAGAACTCATGAGCGCTCAGTCCTGCGCTGGGAAGACAATGACAGGGATAATATTTTGTTTGTGAAAAGCAGAATTTTCATTGTCCACAAAAATATACTTTGTGTCCTTTGCCTTCCTGTGGGCGGCATAGCTCATCATCAGCAAGAGGCAGAACCACACGAGCTCTCTCTTCGGGCACGGAATCATGATGCTCTTTGCGTCTTGCTGACCCCGAACACGCCCCGATCATTGCATGTAGTCTGTGTTTCTCAGAAGGAGTACATAACGGGGAGTTTAACCCCTTCATTCGAAGAGAAGAATTGAACACGATACCACTGCAAGAGGCATAGATCCTCATGAGCCCCCGCAACTGCGGGAGCACATGAGTATTCATGCCTCTGGCTGGAGCCTATTTGTATGCATGTTCTTTGGGCAGTTATGGCTTTTGGGCGTTCAGTCAACACAGATTTCCGAAAGAAAATCAGTGTACATCCGTTGTCAGGAAAGGAGTTAAATGTACGATGAATCTAGATCTCTCACAGTTACTGCCAATCAGTGGTCACTAAGCAAAAGGTCCTCGAGCCAATGTCGGCCGCAATTGGCCATCTCCGCGGACTAGTTGTGTGCGGGCACACTGCGGCCGACGCGGGCCCTATAACCTTCTGCTTACCGGTTAGTGACCACCTGACCACTTAAGTTCAGATTCTGCCTTGTAATTATAGGCTGTCTGCACCGAATCAGTCTCTCTAAACACATAGTATACACGTTTCACTGTCAGCCACTTTTCCAGACGTACTCACAGAGGCTATGTGAGTTGGGGCCGAGGGAAGTGGCGGGGGAGCGGAGGGGGGGGGGGGGAGGGGGTGGGGGTGGGGGTGGGGGGTGTGGGGGGGGGGGCGGAGGGAGGATAGGGAAGGGGGGATTTTAGTTGTCATTTGCGAGCACCAAGGTGCTATCAAAGATTTAACTAACCGGTCTCAATATAGCTTTTTCCCCCTCGCCAACCCATAATCGCTTCATGGAAACTCGGGAGCATTATCATATTGATTAATACAGGGTCTAATATTACGCGCAAATTTGCAAGTATATGTTTTACGTTTATTTGTATTCGGGTATATGTATTGTTTGCAGCAATAATACTTAGCACGCGCAGAAATCTGACACGAGACGAGGAAAGTTTTACTATAGTTGGCTGTAACTGCGTTGTGAGTATATGAATAATGTCACCTATTTATACATTCTGATCAGCCAGTCACGATAACAGTTAACACAAAAGTGAAGACAGCAATAAAACACAGCCAAGTTTCTAATTGATATGCATGCGATCCAGTAATTGTTTTAACTTAACTCATTCTACCCCAGACACACCACAGCAATATATGGAACGACCATGATAGTTCAAGGGTGATGCCAGAATAGCTTGGCGCCTATGGGCGCCAAGCTATTCTGGCGTCACCCTTGAACTATCATGGTCGATCTGTGTCCAGCACTGCAATGCAGTCTTCAGAGGACAACGGCAAAATTTGGGGATTTCGGTGTTGGGGTAGAATGAGTTAAGGTTGTAGGACACACCTGTTTCGCGCATCATGCCGCATTCATCTTTGACTGAACGCTTCGCTGCCATTGCACGCAGACTATGTTTCTTTATGTAAGAAATCTTTATTAATTCATCGCCAGAGCCCCAGCCGTCTTAGGAGCATGAATACAAAGTTATTCCAGCAAGAGGCATAGACCTCATGAGCCCCCGCATCTACGGGGGCTTATGAGGATCTATGCCTCTTGCAATTGGGTGGCGTTCAATATTTGTGGGCAGTTAATTAGGTCAATTAGTAACGTTGCTTTCAAACAAGGAACATCCGGACTGATTCATACAAGGAAAATATCAGTTTTGAATTTTTACATTGTAAAAGTGTCAGTTTGAGCAAGAGATGGAGTCGACCTAGCTCGGATCCTCATGGGCCCTTGCATGTCATGAGTGTCTATGCCTCTTGCAGTGGGAGGCATGCTAAACCATATGTAAACAAGGTCGAAATCTTCAGTCTTATTTTGGAGTTGTCATCTGAAGTCTGTATTACAATTCTGGAAATAGATCGACCATGATATAGTTCTAGTGAGGTGCCAGAATTGTTTGGCGCCTATGGGCGCCAAGCTATTCTGGCACCACACTTGAAGTATCATGGTGGATCCCATATCTTGGTGTGGTGTGTCGGGGGCTAAACGATATAAATTATGTGCGAAAGTCTTAATTTCTATTTTCTTGTGTTCACGTGTGCGTACGTTCATGTTTTACGTCTGACATGATCTGAATGAATGTCTCTGGACGTCTCAAAGGTAGAGCTGAATTGCCCCTATGAGGAAGAGATTAAAAAAAACAAAACACTTTTTATCATGACTTTGAGCTGTCATTGCCGATGCGTCTTCTGCGCAGTTTGCTTGGATTGAATGAAACAAACCACACGTATTTTGTAAACTATTTTCACCGAAAACCACATCCAGAGATTTAATTTTTGGAATAGTGCTTAATTTGATTTAACTGTATTTTATTTCTATACAACCTTTGCGTCATTTGTGTATTGTGAAGTATTTAAGAAGTTTTCTAGCTTTTTATGTTTGTCTTTACCTTATGCCTCGTGTGCACACTGATTCATATTCATGACATGATTATATAATGTAAAGACAAACATAAAAAGCTAGAGCTATATACATCTTAGACTGACACTCATATAGAAACAGAAGCACTTGCGCTTTGAGAACATGTAAATGAAGTAGGATATGCACACACTCCACAATCTTGAAGACTGAAATTGAGGCCGCATAAGCTGCTTCGTGTGAATCACAAGCAGGCTATATATTGACAAATCTGAGTTACAAATATTATATATGTATTTTGAATGTACAGAAAGACACTGAACCCAAGCCTTTCTTATGAACTGCTCTATTTCTAGTTCTAGTTGTATCAGATCCCTGTCTCAGGCTGTGCCACCTCGCCCCCACCCCCCCGCCTCCATCTCTCTCTCTCTCTCTCTCTCTCTCTCTCTCTCTCTCTCTCTCTCTCTCCGCTCTGTTTGTCTGTCTGTATCTCAGTCTGTCTAATGGTATGTGTGTGTGTGTGTGTGTGTGTGTGTGTGTGTGTGTGTGTGTGTGTGTGTGTGTGTGTGTGTGTATGTGTGTGTCGCTGTCTCTCTGTCTCTGTTTATCTAGTCTGTCTGTCTCTGCTTTCGATACCCACCTTACCAAACCCCACCCGAACCCACACCATCTAATTATTTTTTTTTTTGCGTTTTGGACACGAAAAGGATTTGTGGTGTTATAATTGACCAGTGTTTGACACGAACAGTTGTCCCCTGTCTTTTTCTTCAGATCATGCGCACATAATAAATTTTACTGCATATTAGGGAGGAATTTTTGTTTCTCCACAATATTAAACATACTAATATCGCCCCTCTGCTAAGCCCGGCCTTTGTTATCAAAGAGAGGTTGTCTATCTGTCATGTTTGAAATAATAAACTGAACTGCCCGTTGTAAAGTTGGGCGAGTCGGAAATTATTGAATTTTAACCCGTTCAACGTCGGCGGCCACCGAACAACACCCATATGCAAGAGGCATAGATCCTCATGAGCCTCAGCAGTCGCGGCGGCTCATGAGGATCTATGCCTCTTGCTGGCATCGATTATAGCCGTATCAGACTATTAACAGTCTGTGATGATACCAGAAACACCATGTAAAGGATGTTGGCGGTGAAGGGGTTTAACGGAACACTCCTTGATGTCAGTCCACCTCAACACAGATAGGCAATGATGTCAGCAAAAGGCACAGATTATCATAACCCCTCCTCCCCCCCCCTCGCATTATGTGGTGGCTCATGAGGATCTATGTCTCTGTCAGGCGAGGGTATTTTGGTGCAGATATTATTGAATGAATCATGCTATATATGGAAAAGAAGATAATACGCCACATTTGAGGGTGAGTGAGGCTCGAGGGGTCAAACTTTTCTTTATTTTGCAGTTTTGTTGTGGATTTCAAATTGCGTTCACTCGTAAATATTGTTTGTCTGCTGGTCGAGAGATCGTCCCAGCACACAAAGTGTGATGACCCCCCCCCCCCTCCCCCCCAACCCCCCCCCCCCTCCCCCCCCTCCCGAAAAAAAACCCCAACAAAAACAACAACAACAACAACAAAAAGATAGTGTTTTACTAGTCTTTTTTAAAACACAAAATATAACTGTATATTACTGTTGGTGCATACAGTTATTTTTATGCTTACGGCCTTCTCGCATGTTATTATGTTCTGTGACGTTGGTGAAATTCACAAGGAAGAGCAATACTGAATGTAACAAACTTTACCACTGGACTAAATTAAGCTTGAATGAATGAATAACTATTAGCCAATATCTTCGTAAGATTCTTTCATATCGCAGACATCCAATTGCAAGAGACATAGATCCTCATGAGCCCCAGCATTCGCGGGGGCTCATGAGGATCTATGTCTCTTGCTGACACCACTTGACTTGTACCCATGTTTCGGGGACGGCTGGTGATGAACGGCGCTGAATTAACCCATTCAGGCCTGACGCACTACAGCAAAAGATGGATCGACCATGATAATTCAAGGCCGGGTAGTGCCAGATTGGCTAGGCGCCGACAGGCGCAAAGCTAATCTGGCACTGCCCTTGAATTATCATGGTCGATCCATCTCTGCATCTGGTGCATAGTCATTAGATGACGCCTCCAAAATTTGGGAAATACGGCCGTCGGGCTGAATGAGTTAACAGAGATTGCAGAAACTAAATATGCGACCAGTGGTAGTGAATGCGTTACCTTTAGCGCAGACTGTTTCACACAGAAGGGGCTCATTGAGGCTTTGTGCGTGGGATCGCCCTCTTATGCGCTAAGGAGGTATAAAGGGATTGTCATGCGACTGGCAAAGGGTCATCATAACTGTCGAACATAATATTACACCTCCCACAAAGCACACCTCTTGACTAGCTCGAGAATATGGTCGTTGAAGGTGCCACAAACTAAAGCGGTACAAACGCTACATTATCACTGTGAACTATTTTACAAGATTTATATCAAATGTCTAAAGTTGTCCTCTGAAGTTTACACCGTAATGGTCATGGGAGTAGACCAACTTTCATCCATCCATCCATCCATCCATCCATCCATCCATCCATCCATCCATCCATCCATCCATCCATCCATCCATCCATCCATCCATCCATCCATCCATCCCTCTGTCCGTCCGTCCGTCCGTCCGTCCGTCCCTCCGTCCGTCAATTCATTTCTTCATATAATACTTATTTTCTAAATCCTACTGATTGACTCATGTGTCGGCCTACATTTGATATTCTGTTATGTCAACAGTTGTACTGACTCATTTTCCGTGTCTCTGTATCAGCAGTAATAACTGTATGAAAAAATGGAGAGGTTTTAGTCAGTTTTGCCTCCGTTGTTTTGGGTGTCCAGCAACGTGAAGCCTAAACTGTTGCGTTTGGTCATGACTGTTAGCACATATTGACAAATCAACATTAAGAAGCCTGAGTACATTTTGAGGGGTGGGTATTGTGTGTGTACTTTGCTGCAAGTGCCACTTGTAAATCTTAACCTTCTTTAATAAAGGTGTGATGCACTTATTTTGATGTATGCAAATTGTAATTATGAGGATATTTCCCCGCTGAAAGTGCCTGCCATCAGTCATCTCGCGCAGTCCCTTCTATCTCCAATAGGCATAGATTCACATAAGCCCATGCAGCAGCAGGGGCTTATGTGAATCTATGCCTCTGGATGACCGAGGTCGGTTCAGAGTTTCTGAACTGAAGTATAAGTTATTTGATTGCAGTGACTAAACCGGAGTTCCGAGTCCTCTGTATGCATGTCACATTTTTCAGATTTGCTGAAGGATACAACAACCAAAAAATCCTCGCTCCGATGTCGGCCACAGTCGGCTCGCGCACAGGTGTGCCCTGGCTAAGTGCGGCCCACACCCCAGCCCGAGGATCTATTGCTCACTGGGGCCAGGACAGCTCAGGTTACACTTACATACGTAGAGCTGATATGCACTAAAGCATTTTTTTCTAATATGAAATTTTACGTAAAACAAGGAAGTGTTTGCATTGCAGCGCAGACGTTTGCATTTGAATTCATTCGTCGACTTGATCGCGAGGTGTAGTGAGAACTGTTGGCTAACCCGTTCACTGCCGGAACACAAAGAGTACTCAACCTAAGTGCAAGAGGCATAAATCCGCATGAGCCCCCGCAGTTGATGGGGCTCATGGGGATCTATGCCTCTTGCCTACTCCAATCCATGTCGGTTCCTTCGACAGATGACGTTTTTTCTTGGGCGTTATTTGAACAAAGATTTCAGAAACAGTCTCAGTGCGACCACTGGATACTGTGACCTCGAAGATACTATTCCGAAAACTTACAAATCTCAACACTATTCGAAAACTAATTGCAACAGTCCATGCTAATTTTTCTCGTAAGAGTTGTTATACTATCTTAGGTATGATCGGACACGGCTTTTCGAAAACCGTTGAAAATAATCCGGCGATGTGGCGGAAAGCTGTTTTGGCACAACCCTTGAACAATCACAGTTAATCCATATCTTGTTGTAGTGTGACTCCTGAACTAAACAGAAAGGTGATTTCCAAGCGCGTAGAAAACAAACACCCTTAGAAAGGAGAAGTACAACACAGTTTATTAAATAAATGGTGCTGTATTTTTACCGTTCTAAGCGCGTTTCTTTCTTTGTTTGGACTGTGTTGTTGTGGTGTGTTGGACTGACCGTAGCTGGATAGAGGAACAGCAAGGTGTGCGTCAATGAGAGGCAGTGTGTAAAGGTAAATGTCGACAGGGACAGGTACAAGGTGAAGGGAAGCAACTGGGTATTTGGGGTACCTTGTGGTGGTCTTAACAGATGCGCCGGCAGACATAGACCGTGTCAGTTGGTCAGACAGAAAGGTAGATGCACACGAAAAACGCCGCGCAAGTAACAGTGGCTGTAAGTATACATGGCTTAACCCATTGAGCCCCCACGCTCTACAGCAGGAGACCATGATAATTCAAGGGTAGTGCCTGATGGCGCCAAGCTAATCTGGCACTACCCTTGAATCCTCCAACTTGTACATACTCGTTAGCTGACACTTGACGCCGTGGGGTTAAATGGGTCTTGATGGTATACGGCATGCGCGCGGAAAGGACCATAGGAGCTCCAGCCCAGTTTTGGAAGGGGAAGTCTTCATACACATTATTAAGTGCTCGAGTACAGACACTTATCACGTTGTGAACCCCATCACTCCCTGGCAGTGATCTCAGATTGTTTGTCAAATCTTTGTTAATTCAGCCTCAAAGAGCCCCTGGCGTCCAGAGAACATGCACAATAAGTCGTGTCATCAAGAGGCATAGATCCACTGGATCTCTGCCTCCTGCAGCTGGATCATGTTCACTTCTTAATTGTAGTGAAGGAGTTAATTCGAAAATGGGATGAAAGTCATACGACGCACGATTCGAAAACAACAGACTCTGTAATGTGAGTACTCAAGAGCGCGGAGGAATACGGTATATTCAAATGAACTAAACTTCGGGGGAAGTGCCAGGGACCCTATATTTGCTGTTGTTATAGCCAATGTTTGCTATAAGCGAAGCAATTTACAGATTTAATACAAGCAGGTAGGTGCAAGGTGTCGTCAGGTTTACAGAAAAAGGCATCGTTGGTTAGATTGACTAGTTCGCGGTTTAACGCTCACGGCCGCACTGAAAAGATAATGGACGGCTTTAACGGGACAGCTATTGCCGGTGGAGTCCGACCTGAACACTGACCACTTCAGGCGCACTACAACTGTGCCAGTTTGATTTACCACTACCTTTCAACAGACATGATATATAGCCCGTCTTTTTGCCTCTTTGGGCAGTTGCGTCGTTATATCAGACTTTTCTTATATCCAAAGTTGTTGCAAGGAAACTCGCCTGCACAACGTTTGCCTTGTTTTTCCCTCTTGCCGCCAGCTGAGTTGAACGAGCTACCCACCCTCACCTACCCCATTGATCGTCATTCTTAACCCATTTAACTCCAACGCACTACGGCAGGAGATGGATCGACCATGATAATTCAAGGGTAGTGCCAGATTAGCTTGGCGCCTGATGGCGCCAAGCTAATCTGGCACTACCCTTGAATTATCATGGTCGATTCAGCTCCTGCAACGGGCACACAATTGTTAGATAGCACCTCAAATGTGGCCGTGGGGTTAAATGGGTTAAGCTTCCCTACCCCCATCTCCTTCCCCCACTACCACCCTACCCCCTGAAGAAGAGACAAACTTTAATACATTAAATGTTATGCCTTTTCACACAAGCAGTCATTGTCACAGATTGCAAACACACTCCCTTCATTTATTCAAATAGCCCGGAACGCGTTCAGAAGGCAAAATCACTGTTTATTTTCCTACCTGCTATTGTGCATTGAATTGCGCATTGTATAATGTCACGTCTCATCAGCATGCATCGACATTTATTCTTGTCTGCTGTAGTGCGAGCTCCCTGAAACTTCCTCCAACCGAGGAACAGGGATATGCACGGTTCGAGCAAGTGGTATGATCCTCATGAGGACCCTTATCCGCATTAGGATCTATGCCTCTTGGAATCGGGTGATTTTCGTTGCAGTACTTCAACTTTCGTGGTCCTTCGCTTGTAGAACGCTGACTGAAATCCCAAAGGCACAGATCGTCATTAGCACCTGCCCCTGCAGAGGCTGATGAAGATCTATGCCTCTGAAGATGGGTAGGCCTAACTGCGAAATAGTTTCGGGTGAAAATAGAGTTACAACCACAGAACCCGAGCCCCGTTTCAAGATAATGCCGTGCCGCATCGCGCCGAATCAAGACAATATATGACCTTTCATGCCAAAGAAATTTTGAACGTCGACTAGCAAAGCCGTGGGAGAGAGAAAATCTGAAGTTGACAATACTTTCAATGCTGAGAAATACTGAACACAATCCAACTGCAAGAGACATAGATCCTCATGAGCCCCCAACGACAGCGGGGGCTCAAGAGGATCTATGTCTCTTGCTGGGACCAATTTGTATGCATGTTCTTTAGACGACTGTGGCTTTTAGTTGTTGAATAGGAAAAGATTTCAAATTTACAATGTATGTACAGTGGAAAGGAAGAGCTTAAATTAATCAGCCAACCTTGTTTTATTATATTAATTGCTACTACTACTACTACTACTACTTATTATTATTATTATTATTATTATTATTATTATTATTATTATTATTATTATTATTATTATTTTATCAAAATACACTTTAGGTATAACAGAAGGCCACAGCTCA
This sequence comes from Semisulcospira habei, assembly GCA_036245525.1. Lineage (NCBI taxonomy): Eukaryota > Metazoa > Mollusca > Gastropoda > Semisulcospiridae > Semisulcospira > Semisulcospira habei. The sequence goes on along the minus strand of BTPG01000002.1, from coordinate 179,880,672 downwards.
CATTTGTTTGTTGTTTTATCCAAAGTTTTTAATAGGCGAAGTAATTTATACAGAAGTAGAGTTGTCCTCTGAAACAGTGTTGCTATACCCGAGGCTGTTATATTCGGCCTTCTTATAAGCGAAGTCCACTGTACTATTATTACCACTTGTATTAACTCATTCAGTCCCACGCACGTATTTCCCAAATTTTGGAGGCGTCATCTAACGACTATGCACCTGTTGCAGGGGATAGATCGACCATGATAGGTGCCAAGCTAATCTGGCACTACCCTTGAATTATCATGGTCGATCCATCTTCTGCTGTAGTGCGTCAGGGCTAAATGGGTTAAAAACATGAAAAGACTTACACGCCTGATTCCATGTTTGACGGTCCGTGGCGCAGTGGTTAAGGCGCCTGCCGCCAATGCTAAAGGTGCGAGGTTTGATACCGGGTTTCGGCGTCGGATTTTTCTCCTCTAGTTAGTGTCACCGTTAATTCGGGCGGACCGTCGGGGGTTCTTTCTCCGGGTACTCCGGTTCTTCCACCCCCTCCACTTTGGTACTGGTTTCAAGCCACTTTATAATTGTTAAATACAAGCGATCAAAACTGATTTCCGAAACCTCAGTAGCTGAGCTGACCCTTTGCACCACGTGAATGTCCTGTGTCTGTCTTGCACTGTGTTTGTCTTCAGAGTGAATGCGTGTGTGTCACGTGAGCGTGCGTGTTGGGTTCAGTTCGCGGCGCTTTGAGCCCATTCGCCGAATTGGGAAAAAGCGCCTATATAATAACCTGTATTATTATTATTATTATTATCCCCCCCCCCCCTAACCCACCCACCTTACTCTTGCCTCTTTTTTATTTTAAAGTTTTAAAGTAAATACTAATGAGAAAATTCTTTTCGTTGCCCCCCGTTCTAAATAAGAGGAAACTGTCACTTTAAGAAATGGAGTTTAAAACCTCAAAACCTAACACCTCCATAATACCGTTATAGCCAGCACAGTCACTGAATATCTGGCAATTCAGATACGTACATTCGTAGCACCTAGCAGCCTGATCCCACGTATTCCGAATTTTGAATGGAAGGACTAGACATGACAAAACGACTGCCCGCCGGTACGGCTGAATCTTGTATCGAAATTGTCCTATTCATCATTGCTTGAACGCCTGAGAATCTCATCCAGGTGAAGAACACAGATAAACTGTGTGGGTGCCACTGCCATCCTAAAATTGGCTGTATTCACCAAATTGGCTCAAAATGTAGGCATTACAACTGGCTGAAATGAAGAAGAAAAAGAAGAAGAACGTTAGGCGTGCAAGAGGTATAGATGTTCATGAGCCCCAGCCATCCGGCGGGGGTTCATGAAGATCTATGCCTCTTGCAAATGGGCGTGGTTCCAGTAAGGAGTGATATGCAGTGTCTGTTCTGATCATGGGATTTGTGTCAATATTCAATTTTATCAAAATATCGGCGTAGCCAAGATATTGCTGTCAGCTCTTTGTATTCTGACTTAGATGCGAGCTAAGATACCGCGGTGATTTATTTCACACAGTAAGAGGGCATTCGCTATGGGGAGACTTACCTTAGACAATATAACATTGGGCGACTTATTACGGACAATAAGACACTTATACCTTGTCCAACGCTTCAGTATGCCTCAGAGTGCTGGGCTGAGATTTGAGACCTTAAGGCCATAGGCCATAAAGTCCGAAATCACAGTCTAGCACACATATAACAATGTATAACTTGTCGGATTCGATATCTGTGAAACAGATGCGCCAGACTTTGTTATCGCCAAGGATTTTTGGGACAATAAAATGGTGTTTCTGGTCGAGGCTTACAAATGAAATAGATGAGTCAGGTATGTCATGGTCTAAGGCCGTTGACTGATCATTGGTGTTATTCACCTATACCTCAGCAACGCCTTCAATTAAACAGTCAGGACAACCACCCCTCCTTGGTCTTACTCGTATACTTAGTGACAATGACGCCAAACCCCACCTTCTGTCATTTCACAGAATGATCGTTATGACCAGCGCAAAATATAGTTGGAAGAAATTTCGGCAAGTCTGCATTACAGCTGACCTACAGTTAATCTGATTAACACATTCTACCCCGCTACCGAAATTCCTAACGTGTTGAGTTGCCCTCGGAAGGACTGTATAACGATTCTAGCGACAGATCGAGCATGATAGTTCAAGGATGGTGTCAGAATAGCTTCTCGCCTATCGGCGCCAAGCTATTCTGGCACCACCTTTGAAATATCATGCTCGATCCATGACATACCTGACTCATCTATTTCATTTGTAAGCCTCGACCAGAAACACCATTTTATTGACTAAAAAATCCTTGGCGATAACAAAGACATAGATCGAGCATGATATTTCAAAGGTGGTGCCAAAATAGCTTGGCGCCTATGGGCGCCAAGCTATTCTGGCACCACCTTTGAAATATCATGCTCGATCCATGTCTTGCTGTGGTCTGTTGGTGTTGAATGAGTTAAGCTGCTTCCTGCTACTGGACACAAAATTATGTGTTTGAAAGCAGGCAGGGCAAATTCAATACTAGCCAGTCCATCCAAGGAAAACGGATATGAATAGGGTGGGTGGTACTCACATTGTAAAAAAGGGTCAAAGACAGTGACACCAAACCCAACCTTTTTCATTTCATAGACTAGTCATTATGGCCCCTACCAATCCAAAGACATTTCGGCAAGTTTTCATTACAACTGACCTACAATTAATCTGATTAATTTCAGTTCTAGTTGACCACTGATAGATGTGAAATGTAAATTTCCATTCAGAAATGATACCAACCCATCCCATTGTATTTAGTCATTAGGGTACGTATCATCTACCGTGTAAAGACACTGCCTCAAATTAATATTGCAACTGCCCAGGAGTCAAGTCTGATTTATTTTCAATTGTTTGTGACTACTGATGGATTTTCGCTTGTACATAATTATGCTCTCTGACGAGAATTAATGATCATTTTGGCGTGTCACCAACAGATTAACGACATTTCGTCAAGTTTACAATGCAAATGGCCTACATTATTCTGAATAATTGTCAGTTCAAGCTGAGCGCTGATAGATTTTACATGTAGATTATCACTGCCAGAGATACCATCGACCCACACCCCAACATTTAAGAGAATTACGATTTTGGCGTGTGTCACCGACAGTCTGAAGACATTTCGAGTCTGCATTGCAACTGAAGGGCCACAATTAAATCTGATAAATTTCAGTTCTGCTTGACTACTGATAGATTTTAGGTCTAGAGTTACTGCCTGAGATGACATCAACGTCACCTCCTTCCCATTTCATTTCAACTAACATTCATTTTGGCATGAATTGTGCCACCGACAGTCTAAGCATATTTTGTCAAGTATGCATTGTGACAGGCTAAGAAGTCGGTCTGATTAACTTTAGTTCTGTCTGATCAGTAATAGATTTAAGATGTACAGTCCCAGTCATAGGTGATATTGAAACTTGGAACAGCCTCCCCGCCCCTGTCCGTAACTGTCAAACGCTCTCCTCATTCAAATCACATATCAAAACCCACCTCTACACCGCTACTTTTTACTAGGTCGTTTCCCCAGCCATGCACAATTCATCACCACTGTCACGTTTGTGTGTGTGTGTGTGTGTGTGTGTGTGTGTGTGTGTGTGTGTGTGTGTGTGTGTGTACGTATGTTGTGTGTCTGTGTGTGCGTGTTTGCTGTTAGCCTTTTATTTTATCAGCGCTTAGTGCTACTTTTAGAATAAGCGCTTAACAAATTATTATTATTATTATTATTATTATTATTATTATTATTATTATTATTATTATTATTATTATTATTATTATTATTATTATTATTATTATTATTATTATTATATTAACGATTAAAGAACATCCCCTTTTATTTTCATTGAATACTTATTTTCGTCTTAGCACCGAATAGCTGAATACTATCCGTCAAGTTCGCATCGTTTTTTGAGAGTAAATCTTTATCAGTTTATACGTTTAACTCCTTGGCTGCTGGAAAAGGCAGACACCACCCAACTGCAAGAGGCAAAGAACTTCACGAGCCGCCTAAAAGCGGGGATTCACGATGTTCTTTGCCTCTTGCAAACCGTAATTACATCCGTGTTCTTTGGACATATTGACTTTTGGCTTTGAATTTGCCATGGCTTTCAAAATTAAAACAAGATGGGATGAACCATAACCCACAAAGTTCTTTCTAAATGTCCTCGCTGTCAATGTCTTCTACCTTTTGTCTTTGACCTGATTCTGATTTTGAATTATCGCCTATTGAAAAAGTCTCGCAGATCTGCCAATGGGTCAGTGAGTTCTATAAGGGGCGCAGGACATACGCGTCATTGACTTGTCAAACGTCATTTGTTATGACGTAAGTTTTAGTTTTTACGTAATTTTATATTTTACGTGATATGAGTTTCACTTTCGCTTCATAGGCTTGAGAAAATGGGCTAGAACTTCACGGTACAGTTTCAGTCTTGCTAATATTTGTGTGAAAGCAGAAGCAGGTTGACTTTACCTAGCTACATGATATACTAAGTACACGGGTCAGCTGCATGCTCTTCTGAAAGCACGTCGATGTGTGTGTGTGCGTGTTAATGCGTGCATGCGCGCGCGCTCCAAACATCTCCAAGAGGCATAGATCCTCATGAGCCTGGAGGGCACATGAGGATCTATTCCTCCTGAAGATGAGCGCATGTTTGTGTGTGTGTGTGTTTGTGTGTGTGTGTGTGTGTGTGAGAGAGAGAGAGAGAGAGAGAGAGAGAGAGAGAGAGAGAGAGAGAGAGAGAGAGAGAGAGAGAGAGAGAGAGAGAGAGAGAGAGAGAGAGAGAGAGAGAGAGAGAGCCGCGCGCGCGAGAGAGAATGATGTCATATTTAGAGTATTATGTCAGTGTCTGCGTAAAGACGGAGTTGCTTCTTTTACGTCACCGCCACTGTCTGACGTTCTCTCGAAGTAAACGTACAACAAACCAAGGGGAATTACTCAGCGCTGGACAACAGTTAGATCCCCTGCCCAGTTAGATCTCGAAGTAAAGTTTTTCTTTTAGTGTTTTAATTCTTTTCTGAAAAGAATTAATTTTTACTAAAGAAGTTGAAAGGATACAAAGCTTGCTAACGAACTCATCCAATGTCTTTCTCCAAACTAGCTATATGCAAAAGTTCAAGTAAATATGACAAAAATTACGGACTCTAATCTGGGTCAACCGACTTCCTATAAACGGTTGTTTATGTCTTCAATGAGACATTCAATTACAATATGCTCGGAGGCTCTCTTAGCCACCCACTTAAGAAAGTATTTTGCAAAGTTTCAAGCTTGTGTGTACAGAAATATCGGAGATTTTCTTGTTTACATACATACGCACACACATACATACATACATACATACATACATACATACATACATACATACATACATACATACATACATACATACATACATACATACATACATACATACATACATACGCACATACGGCGCTTCGCGCCAAATGTACTTAGTTCAGCAGCGAGGTTAGCGTAACTCGACATGACGTAATTTTTATCTTGTTACTTCAATTGTTAGAGGTTTAGCCTGCCCGCCTTTGACATCATGGACATGCTATTAAATTTCCCCACCGCCACCCGTCCTAAAAAGTCCCTTCTATAAATAGAAGGGACTTAAAAAATGGCTAGAGTGAAGGAGTTAATAGATTTTACTCGCAGATTGACTGCTGCTTCAAACCCCACCTTCTTCACTTCAAAGCAAGTTTGCTTTGACGTTCACCACGAAATGCTAAAGACATTTCATCACGTTAGCATTGCAGCGCCCCAGCAAGATTTGATCTATCAAGACACTTTGACAACCAGCATAGCCCCTGGGTGCAAAAGGCAGAATAAGTATCGAATCAGTGACAGAGACCGAAATAACCTACAGTGAATACCCAGTGAGCTACCCTGTCTGGAAAACATGGATGTAAATGGGCTCACCTAGTGAGCCCACTTACATTAACGTTTCCGAAACAGCACGCGTGGGCTCATGCATTTATGTTTTATGCCTACGTTCGGATTTTGTTGCAGTAGTCACAAATGCCAAAATCATTTATTAATTTATTAATAAAAGCACACGGCCTCGTCTGCCTTCCCAATGCGGATGTTCATTAGGGGCCAGCATTCTGCGAGGGCTCATGTGGATGTATCCTTCTTGCAAATGGAGGACTTTCACTGGGTGAGTAACAAGTGAGAAAAGTATTTACAAGGCACAGCAGAGCGAGAAATTACAATTTAATGACAGGTCTTAAGATCAGGTGCGCATCTAGACCCTCCAGGCGAAACCGTGTGATAACTCGCGTAACAGCTTTCATCTGCCATAATTGGCGACCAATCGCTAGTTTGCTGCCATTTTTGACGCGTTCCGATTGGTTGACAGCAAGCATGACAACTGGCGTTATTCTGACCTCCTGGCTCAATGAGAAAAACTATGAATGCAAGAACATGTATCTGAAGAACAGACGCGTACGCTAAATGGGGAATCGAGCACCAGAGAATTCCGAAATAAGGGTAATTCCCATGACTCTTTTCAGTGTCAAACGTCCATTTACTAAAGGGACAGAGTTGCATCTCATAAACCCCTGCAAGCTGCAAGGACACATGAGGGTCTGCACCTTCTGCTGGTCCGATTTATACTCGTGCTTCTCTGGTAACTGGTAACTGGGCGTTTGAGGCTAACAGTGGAAGGCCAGTAAAGGAAAAGGGATTGTATGGTAGACAGCTTTTACAATGTTGACATCTTTAATGTGTGCAGGTCGGTGATTTGGGGCGAATTTCACAGACAGTTTCGCGCAATAAGCTACAGCAAAGCCGCAAATTGAAAAATCAACCACACAAAGAAAAAAACGAAAAAAAAAAAAAATCGAAGAGTAATAATAATTAAAAAAATTCAGAATACAATGATTGTAGGAAAAAATTAAATATGATCTAGAAGATAGATTACAATAAGGCAGAAATACGTGTAATTAGAAATTATGAGAAACTATCAGAATTGTAAATCGTACCTTGATTTTGGTTAGCTGGGAACTATCAACAAACGTCAGTCCTTATGAGCGTAAGAGGCCCCTCTCTATGGGGCTCTTGAGGATCTATACCTCTTGCGCAGGGGTTTGTGTGGCCTTAGTGGCCAGTCAAATAAACTGGTTAGCTGGTAAGTATGAAAACACGCTGGAAGCACAATTCGCAGCACTCAACAATTATTGGCATGTTTCCAGAAAGTCATGCACATACAAGTTCTGTTTGTGTTGACTATCTCTTATCCCGTGGACAAACAGTCCCTTTTCATCTGCGATTCATGATATAAGAGCCACGCAACTTTGTTGTTGACGGCGCAAAAACACCCATACCACAGAAGTAAAAGGAATAGATCCTCATGAACCATCTCATTCTGCGAGGGCTCAGGAGAATCGATGCATTTTGATGACCACTGCGATTTCTGATCGATCTAAGGACGTCCAAACGTTCTCGTTGACAAACACTGACTTTCTTGAATCGTCTGCAAGAGGCATAGATCCTCATGAGCCCCCGCTCGCTGCGGGGGCTCATGAGGATCTATGCCTCTTGCTGGGTCGAAGGGATCTTTAACTTCTAGCTTTCTAATATTTACACCAGTCTTCCTCGGATGGAGGTAGGTGATCGAGTTTCCAGTTTAGTGGACTGTCCACTGAAGCGTGCGAGGGCAATAGCAACATTCACTTTTATTTCTGCATTTCGCGCTGAGAGGATATCTCGACGCAAACCTCGTCAAACCACGCCTCGGGCGAGATCGGGAAAACGGCGTTATTGCGAATAGCTATGCCCACTTCGTCGCTGATTGCGTTGCAACTTTATTGACAAGACTCGCTGACGTGGAACGCAATTTTCGCTTACGTCACGAAGACGCCATAGGGGAAAATAGAAAATGGATTGACACAATGACTACAGCAGAGCAAGTTTGAATATTTCTACCTCGGGCTGTCTCGTGGCATTACAGTATTATCTTCGATGGTTTGTTGTAGAGTTTAGTGCGTGCAGAAGAAAAGAGTGGGTGGAGAGGGGTGTGTATGGGGGAGGGCGTGGGGGTGGGGGTGGGTGGGTGGGTGGGTGGGTGGGGGGGGGGGGTCTGAGATATGGTTGTGACATGAAAACGTCACTTTATTGCATCATGAGCAGTGGCAGTAATAAACGACGTTACGTCTTTCATGTACCCTTCTCCGGACACCGTGGTGGTGTTGAGATCTTTATTTTGATCATCGGAAAAGTACCCGATAATCTTTTCTGAAAAGAAATACCCAAAACATAATTAGATTGAAACTGGATTAAGAAGAGGCATAGATCTTCATGATCACCAACAGCCAAAGGGGCGGGGCGGGGGGGGGGGGTACATATCACCAGAAGCAAACGAAGTTTTATGAGGGTCTTCTGTCTCTTGTAGACTGGTGAGTTCTTTGTCTTGTGGAAAGCATACCTCATACATCATTAAAAAAAAACCAACAACAACAACAACAGAGAAACACAGGTTGAAATTAGAACTAGCTACTGGGTGAGGGAAATCACGAAGATCTACGCCACGTGTAGATTGGTATCTTATCTTATTTCACATACCAATCATCATTTTGTGTTGCTCGTTTCCATTTTGAGAGATCACATTACATAGGTATTGTACAGGATTACACGAGTGGCTTAATAGAAGATCCAGGTATTCTATCGGTTTCATTTTCTTCTTTCTTGAAACCAACTACTGTATTCTGACCCGGGAAACAGATATCAATATGATTATTTGTGCTGGTCTGTGGTTTTGGACCTTACGGCCGGAGGCAGTAAGGTTCAAAATCACAGACCAGCACACATGTAATTTTTGCATGACAAACACGCATGTACGCACAGACATCTTCTGGAAGTCAGCTTGATGGAATGTTATGTAAATATAGCACTCCAACCAAGACAGGCAAATAATGATAGCGCGCCAAACATGCTACAAGTTTTACTTGGGAAAAACTTATGTCGCGTATCCGGAGGCGGCACGTCTCGAATGAGTTAAATGAACCCAACCTTCCATTACCCGCCGCTTTTAAACAGGAACCGCCTTGGCAACTAAATAATGTGGACATCGGCAATGATGAGTTTTGTCCCCTCAGGAAAAGGCGGGAGAATTGGGATCATTTAGAGGCGCGCTTTAAATGATGGTGTTCACGTGCAGCCTCAGTCTTAACTATCAATTTTGTGTTCTGAATACCCGGAGAGACAAAAAATCTTGTTAACAGTTAACAGTACTCGTACAGACATCTCTTGGAAGTCAGCTTGATGGAAAGGTCCCTAAATAAAGCACATGATACAAATTGTACGTGGGAAAAACCGAGCTTTAACTTATTCGAGACGTGCCGCCTCTGGATACGCGGCTTATCTCGAATGATTATTATGGAGGTTTGTGGAGGTTTATATAACAAAGATTATGGAGGTTTTCTCCACAAGGCGGTTAAGAACATTCACAGCTGAGTTACATTTTCGAGATTTCGTCAGATGGGGAAAAAATCAATGAATACAACAACATTAAACCATGATTCCGCGCTAGAATATCACTTGTAAGATTACACCGTCGAAAGGCTAATATCATGATGCCATCTCCGTATGAAGTCGTTTTCGAGTTGTGCATATCTTTACCTTTCAAGAGGCGTATGAGCCTTTGGGGCGGGGGACTTTCAGAATCTGTGTACTTTAAATGCCTTCAAAAACGTATCTTCCTTTCAGCAGGTCATATGGCGGATTTTTTTCACAAGATATCCACTCATTTGCTGTCACAACAAATGTAATTACATCTACTTTTGAATCAATTTTGTCCTTGTTGTATGCGTCCTATATTGGAACTCAATGTTAAAAAAGGATGAGCCCCGATTGTCTACAATACGGGATAGATCAACCGTGATAGTTCAAGGGTGGTGTCAGAATAGTTTGGCGCCTAGATGCTCAAGCTATTCTGGCAATACCCTTGAACTATCATGGTCATATATATCTCCTGAATTGTTAACAAATATTCAGAAAACAACTTTTAAGTTTGGAATTTTGACATTAGACCTTAATGTATAAAACAGGATCCTCTAAGCACTACGCTATTATGCCACCACCCTTAAGCTACCATGTAGATTTATCTCCTGGTTAATTATTCAGTGGAAAACTCCCAAATTTTACAATGTCGACCTCAGGGCTCGTGTGTTAAACAACATTGCAAGAATTGTGTTTGTCTCTTAGGGTAAAGGTCCCTGATACTAAACTATACCAACACATTGTCAAAGAAAGATAAATCACTTAGGGCGATTTTTTCTCTCATGTCTTGAGAGGTCGGTCTTTGGCCATGTGCAAGAGGCGTAGATTCTCATGGGCCCCTGCGGCTGCAGGGGCTCATGAGAATCTGCGTCTCTTGAATAGTAGGGATTGGCGCGTGTCTACTACCACTTGAAACGCAGGATCTAGGATACCACAGTGGTTTTAGCTTTAGTTGTAATTATTTATTTGCGATCTGGGCTAAAGGTGGGAGGGGGGGGGGGACAAGGGGGGCGGGGAGGGAGGAGGGGGGAGGAGAAAAAAGAAAGCGGTAAGGGGGTGGTGGTGGTGGGGGTGGTGTCTGAGTAGGTGGAGCATCAGAGTAATAAAGTATTCGAGTATGCTGCTCCAACGATACCAAATGAGTTGACTGCCACATTCTGCCATATACATATTTCCTTTATTGCTCTAATGCTTCCCCCCCCCTCCCCCCACTAGCTTTGATTACAGTTTAAGCAGCTGCGTCGCATGACTGGTGCGCTAAACCTTGAGAGGAGTACGTGATCATCATCACCATCACCATCCATCCATCCGTTTGTCCGTACGTCCGTCCCCCCATTCTCCCACCCTCCCTCCCTTCACCCATCTGTTCACCGCCCCACGAACACACATACACCCGTACATCTAACTCTCCAATCATATCTTTGATACATAAAATGTATTGTACACATGACGCCCGTAATCCACAGCGTTCTTGGTCTGACTTTGTGGTAATGGCTCAATTAAAGCATACTTTAGAATGTGTCAGAAGTCAAAACTCTCTCGCCCTGTGCGTGCCTTATCCAGCATAATCATTGAATGCACCTTTCAACTATTTCCTATCAGGATTTCCACGTCTTCAACCACTCCTCTTCTGCATGCAATAGGCATAGATTCTCATGAGCCCCTGCAGCATCAGGGGCTCATGAGATTCTATACCTTGCTTTCGTGTATTTCTGCATGTGTTCCTCATATGGTTAAAACTGTTTTATCCAGTCTCCTAAATTTGCAGTTTCCTCGATCGGTATCATATGGGTCAAATCTTTGACATGTGGCAAACAGAACAGAGGCATGAAATAATGCTCGATTATTATGGTGCCAATGCCCAAAATCACAAGCGATAAAGTCACACGCTTTCTGCTAGGCCAGAAGACGAAGTGGAATCGAATGCAGCTCAAACGCACGACGCACAAAACCCGTTCGCTTTCTTCGTCCGGGACAGAAATGAACTGAAAATGAAACGATTTCGTTCTAGCAAGTGGCTTAGGTTCTCATGAGCCACTGCATTTGCATGGTCTCGTGAGAATCTACGCCACTTGTAGACAGAATCACCTTGACCAGACTGACTGCTCCGATTATGTTATTCATATCGACTGACGTCACAGCTTGACAATCACCATCCGGGGCCTTTTATCAGCTATGGCTGTCGGCCATTTGTAACTTTTTGCCGATCGGTTCATGTCGGCCGTTTTGTAAGTTATTGTCGCTGGCAATCATACGCATATCCTTCACTCCCTAACACAGCTCTGGCCCCTGTGTTTCCCGTCACATTTCTTGCTGACTTTTGCCTTCGCCGCAAACTTTCTCCCATTAATCATGAAAGGAGCGATCGCGCGGACGTATCAAATGCTCGTCGGTAATGCTGTTATGACCGTCGTAACATTTTCCGGCATTCAAATCACCTCCTGAGCCGCCAGAGCAATTTCATATCTAGCCGACCCCGGGGACTTCATTCCAGAACTGGCCACCATCAAGATAATCTTTAGTAGGCGTCGGGCAACTCCACGTAACCTGTTCTGCGTGAGGAAAGAGATGTATATGAGGCTGCAGATGGGCAAAGAAATGTCAGAGCCCTGTGCATGAAGAGGATGATAAGCGTGTATATATGCTTTTTGCTGATGAAAAGGACTGTCGAACCCTTGGCAATCTTTCTGATGTCTCCACGGTATGAGGAACACAGATATAATTAGGATACATCCATGACAGCAAGAGGTATGAATTTATTTGAGCCGCCTGCTTCAGCAGGGGCGCAAGAAAAGCCATGCCCGTTGCAGATGGTACCACTAACTACTTTTCCTATTCTCTGAATAGCTAAGTATCCTTCACAATCTTACTTACTTCTCGATGTTCTTTGCGGCCATGTCCAGCCTTAGAGTTGGGTATGCCGTTTTCCTGTTCCCCCGTGGAATGCCTAGTAATAAGCGAGGCACTTTCTGATGGCTGAGCTTTATAATGTAATTAGTAAACACGCATTCTGCATCTGTCTTCGTCATTTTAAACGACTGGTCAAATGCTTGGTCTTTCCCCCCGAGAGTCTAAAAATAAAAAAAAAAAATAAAAAAAATTGCTGGGATCGTAGCTCATATATTTTCACACATAAAAAAAAAAATCAAAGAATCACATTCAGGATTCAAGAAATTCATTCTCTTAGTAAATCCATATTCATTTTTTGCTAAGTAAAGCACAGGTTTTTAATAAATAAAAAAAATCAAATTTTGATGCAACATTGAAGAAAATAAACTAAGTGATGTATATGTCTCATTTTTCTGCTCTGTGTGTTTTGGGTTGTAAAATTATATGGGTTGGAATAATGTAGCTGTGCTCAACAGTTTTGAACGCGTGTCAGCAGAGCCGTCAAAATTTGAACTGACAAACTTCAATGCTTCAGCACTGATGATCTGTGGACGTTGCAGCCCAATCTCCTACTTCTTACAACTGATCCATTACTGCTGTGTATGCTGGTTGGTGAATTTGGATATTACGGTTTATGGCCGTAAGGTCCAAAATCACAGCCCACCACCAATTCTGATATCGTCGCCAGCGTTTCTAACTTTGAGTTGCCGGGTTGCAATGCGCCTGACACACACACCACTGACACGGACTCTTAACCACTATTGAATATTCTCTGATGGCTGCCCGCCCAATATTGAAGGCTTATCAGGATTTTTAAGGCAAATACGCCGTCGCGCTCAAATGCTTATCAAAGTTGTAACGTAAACATATCACCTGTGACACACGGACATTTAAGGAAAGTCTGCTGCCCGTCACACGCTGTACCCAACAACAACTCCCTTAATCTGAGGAAACGCTGATGACAGTTTTGAAAAGCAAGAGACATAGTCCCTGCGACTGCAAGGACTCATGTGCATCTATGCCTCTTGGAGAAGGAAAAAGATGAATTAGTGACTATGCCGGAACACTCAACTCGAAATCAGTTACGAACTTAATTTGAGGAGTACGTGAAGATGATTTTACCCAACAAGCGGCATAAATCCGCATGAACATCTGCGACTGCAGTGGCTCATGTGAATCTATGTCTCTGGTTGGTGTAAAGAGATGATCAGTAGCCGCGCCAGGGCATTTTTTAAAAGCATACATTATTGGTATTTAACTTTTCCCCATCCCTGACTGGCTGCTATATTTCCATTTGTCAAAATATTGCAGCGATAAATTTTCATAATTTTGTTCCTGGTGAAATAACTCTGGCGTCGCACTTTGCCATGATAACTGTTTTTGAACGGCGTGTCTTAGCCCATTTAACCCACGACCGCATTTTAGAGGTGTCATCTAACTGAACTATGTACCAGTTGCTGGAGATGGATCTGGCACTGCCTTGAAATATCATGATCGATCCGTGTCTTGCTGTATGTTAAATGTGTTAAATAAAGGTATGCAGGTATGCAGGTTTTTCCGCTTAGTGTTGTATTTGTGTTGATCCTGATCTCGATTTGACGGCAGAGTCATACACTATCTCACTATAGTTTTAACTAAACACAAAGGTTTGTTTAATTTATTTATATCCTGTTGCACGTTAGCATCCTGTTTATGATCTCTGCCGAAATGGGTTGTGAAGTCTTTGCCAATACAACGTCAGAGAGCGCAAGCCGTTCAAGGAACGTGGATAAGAGAAGAGGCGTATATCCTCAAGAATCCCCGCAACTGCGGGGGCTCATGTGGTTCTATAGCTCTTGGTGTAATAATAATAATAATAATAATACCGTTATTATATAGGCGCTTTTTCTCAATTTTTGGGGAAATAGACTCAAAGCGCCGCGCCTGAAACCCAACACACACACTCACGAAACAGACACGGATTTACGCCATTTAAGACAAACACAGTACAAGACAAACGAAGGGCCAGTCAGCTACTGAAGTTACAGAGATTTTTGATCGCTTGTATTTGAAATTTGTAAAGTGGCCTGAAACCGGTACCAAAGTGTGGGGGGTGGGGGGGGGGGGGTTGGAAGAACCGGAGTACCCGGAGAAAGAACCCCCGACGGTCCGCCCGAATTAACGGTGACACTTACCAGAGGAGAAAAGTCCAACGCCGGAGCCCGGTATCGAACCTCGCACCTTTGGCATTGGTGGCAGGCGCCTTAACCACTGCGCCACGGACCGCCCCCGGGATGTTTGCATTCTCTAGGCAGTGATGGGAAGCCCACACAAGCGCAAACTTATGTCTTCGCAAGCAGCCTGGAAAATTCAAATCCGAACAATCCCATCAATTAAAAAACACGGAGATGAATACGGTCAGCAAAGAGACAAAGAACCGCATGAGTCCCCGCTGATGCTGGGGCTCATGAGGTTCTTTGCCTCTTGCAGCTGGGTGGTGTTCGCATTTACCAGCCGTGTTTGTGTGAATGTGTTCAACGAAAGTCATAATTCAGATTTGGACAATGCTAGGAGATTTGGAAAACAGTACATAAATCAAAGTGTGTGGCGACTTCTTTGACTAAACGAATAATCAAGCATCTGCTATTTGAATCAGATAGGTCGATTTTAGTTACATTGACTTTGGCACAAGTCCCTGATACGGCGCAGAACTAGCGCGATATCCTAGCTTTGATGTGACTGTTTTGACTGTTGCGCGTTTGAATGCTATCATTGCAATAAATACCGTCATTATAAATGAATCTTCAATACCTCTTTCCTGCCCCTGCATTTTGATGCTTCTTTGTTGCTAGGCCATTACAATGCATAGAGTAATTATAAATGAATCTTTGAGACTTATTTTTGCCATACATTTGGAAGTTTGTTTTATTGTCTGGTGTGCGATTGATTGCTGGGGGCCTGATCGTGTGTTTTCTTCTGTGATTCTGGATCTTACGCCACATACCACATAACATCACATACCAGGACACAACATACATTTGTTAAACGGTATTAATCTGAAAGACTAATCTATTTGAATGTCTGTAGCGCTTTTTCTCGCGATGATTCCTGCAGGAGCCATTGCGACATAGAGCGCTACCGACAGCCAGAGGGTTGGTAAGAAGGTCCAGTAAAAATGTCCAGTTGTATAATTTGAAAAAAACCCCACAAACAAACAACCAAACAACAAACAAACAACAAACAAACAAACAAACAAACAAACAAACACTAAGGTATCCCAAATTCCTCCAAATGACAAATAATTTTCTTCTCCACTCCCCCCCCCCCCTTTTAAAAAAACCTGCCCCTCCCCCCCCCCCAAAAAAAAAAAAAGCCCCCGAAAAACAAAATAAAAAACAAAATTAAAAAACAACTCAAAACAACAACAACAACAACAGCAAAAAACCAACCAACCAAACCAACAAAAACAAACAACAAACACACAAGCAAATAAAACAAACAAACAAAGGACACAGAAGCGGCCACACTAAAAAAACCAGCAAGGTCAAGCCAAAAGCCACCAGACCAAAAATAATACGACCGAAAGCAAGCCACGACACAACAAATCAGCGAGAAACGACGCGCGGTAGCTAGCACCGCCCATAAAGTGCACCTCCGAGCATCTTTAGCATAAAGCATTAGTCCAGGAGACAGCTTTACACCCTTATTCTCTAATTAACCCCACGCAAACGGGCGATACCTCCTGGATAACGTATGCCTGGCCTGCCACGGACTGACAGTGCCTCGCAAAAGGAGCTAAACCCATGACGGAGCAAAGCAGTGAAAGATCTGTCTCCGTGGAGCACTAAGCATAAAGCTATAGTCCTCTCCACTTCGAGGGAGAGAGAGAGAGAGAGAGAGAGAGAGAGAGAGAGAGAGAGAGAGAGAGAGAGAGAGAGAGAGAGAGAGAGAGAGAGAGAGAGAGAGAGAGAGAGAGAGAGAGAGAGAGAGAGAGAGAGAGAAATAGAGGTAAATGAGACCTCTGCTGTCAAGTTGGCAAAATTCTGTATGTCCATTTTTAACCCATTCAGCCCCGACGCCCTACAGAAGGAGATGGGTCGACCATAATAATTTAAGGGTAGTGCCAGATTAGCTTGGCGCCTGCCAAGCCTATCTAGCACTACCCTTGAATTATCATGGTCGATCCATCTACTGCAACTGGTGCGCAGTTGTTAGGTGACGCCTCAAAAATTTGGTAAATACTGCTGTCGGGCCGAATGAGTTAAGATTTTTTATTTTATAACATTGACAATTTCGCTTTTCTCAGAAGTGGACGTACTCGTATTTGCCAAGGCACGGCATACTTTTGGGGTGAGATTTTGGCCGGTGAAAGGAATGAGAGATCATCCCATTAAGCTACGGTCCTCGGACCGAAGTCGGCCGTTGTGCGCGGGCAAACGACAACCGACTTCGGCCCGAGGGCACAGTTGTGCGCGTGCCAACGACAACCGACTTCGGCGCGAATGCCGTTTCCTTACTGGGATGAGAATTGCCCTAAGACGCTAAGCATGTAAACCACGATCCCCTGACTCTCAAACAGAACGATGTAAATGCGGGAAATCTTAATTCTTGGATTTTCATGACTACAGATATTTATGAAAATCTAGGACTTGCCAATGAGGATGTGTCATTGGCATGATGGGAAGCAGCAGAGACGTTAAATCTATTTAAAATAAATAAATAAATAAATAAATAAATAAAACAAACAAACAAACAAACAAATAAAAAACAACCTGTCTACATCAGCAAAAGGTATAGTGTAGGTCCATTGTATAGGTCTACATCAGCAAAAGGATACGTGTAGGTCCATTGTATAGGTCTACATCAGCAAAAGGTATAGTGTAGGTCCATTGTATAGGTCAACATCAGCAAATGGTAACGTGTGGGTCCATTGTATAGGTCTACATCAGCAAAAGGTATAGTATAGGTCCATTGTATAGGTCAACATCAGCAAATGGTATAGTGTAGGTCCATTGTATAGGTCTACATCAGCAAAAGGCATAATTTTCATGAGCTCCTTCGGACCTCATGAAAACTATATCTTTTGCTGTAGTTGTTTGAGACTCTATGCCTTCTTAATATAAAAAGACTTGAGGGAGGATCGAGTGAAGGATGCGTCTCTGTAGAGAAATAAGCGTGTATTATTTGTTTCTGCTTCCAGGAAACCGCAGCCCCCCTGCTCGGCTTGTAAGACCGTTATAGGTATGTCGGAATGCATCCTCATTTCCCGTTAGCATTCTCGTTAGCAACGAGATTTAAACGGGAGTGTATTAGCGGAGCATGCCACCGCTGAGTGAACGCTCGGCCATCTTCTCACTCCGAGAATTCAATTAAGAAAAGGTTCCAGACAAGCACTCGGCGTCAAATCTTAATCCATTTAACCCCACGGCCACATACCACAAATGTTGGAGGTGTCACCTAACTACTGTGTACCCGTTGCAGGAGATAAATCGACCATGATAATTCAAGGCTAGTGCCAGATTAGCTTGGCGCCAAGCTAATTTGGCACTACCTTTGAATTATCATGGTCGATCCATCTTCTGCTGTAGTGATTTTGTGCTAAATAGTTAACCAACTCCAACAAAAAGTAATTT